>JAQGBH010003398.1:0-20043 GCA_034698265.1 Sminthurinus aureus | reverse complement strand
AATATGAGAGAAGACATAAAACATTCGTGTGTCAATCCATTTTTGACACTGAAGGACTTTCTCCAATCTGATAAAATTTGCAAATTGCGAATAACACCAGAATACATCATATAATGACGCATGGAGAAAACGACGCGTGAAATATGGACAGGCTCGTGCAGTAAATTGCTCATGGATTTGGATTTTTTCTGAAAAGAAGGTTACCTGAGTTTAATTTTAGCATTGTCATCTAGAAGTGACAAGTGGCAAGCTACATGTATCACTCGTGATGCAGATGCACACTTATGAAATGAAATTATTCCCCTAAAAAACAAAGTATGTAACAAAGTATTTTTGATGATGTCCTAAATCAAAAGATCAAATCAAAATTCAGACTGAGAGTTGAGTTTCTGTTTTCTTTAATAAAATAATTTGTAGTTCTCAAAAAAAATACAATAAAATATTTACATAATTATTACGAAACAATACCAAACAACTTGATTTTCAATAAATTACAAAAGTATACACTTTTCACGCAATGAACAAAGAACAAAGTCTGCCATAAATAAATAGTAAACATTAAATAAATAAATAAATAAATATGGAGTAAAAAACAATAAATAATTTCACATTTCTTGCAGTTTGCTTTTCAGTTTCAATTTCCAGAGCAAGGCAGCTGTGACTTGAGGTCTAGGACACTATTCATTACTTAAATAAATTAAGATACTTTAGTATAGCTCAGCTGAGGAACGGAAACGGAATTTCGATCTGGAGGATTGCACTTCATATCTGCGATTCCCAAATTTCTTACAGTCGTTTCTAGTACACACCCAAATTCCTCTAAAATTCAGAAATTGAAAATTGAAAAGAGAACAGAAAGAACATTTTAAGCATAATTTGAAATCCGCAGGACTTACGAATACAAATATCTAAAATTTCAATAGATTGACTTAAAATTGACTTACCCTGTACAGTGACAGACGTTACAGTCGATGCTTTTGATATCATGTTCACTTGTACAAGACTCCGCTGCTGTGAGTTCAAAATGTACAAACATGTCGTATTCATATTATTCAATCATTGGAATGAATTTTTAATTAGTTTGAAATGCTCCTGTGTTTTATTTAACACTGGGATGTAAAATTTGACTTACCAGTTTCTGACACTATTTTTGGAGGCGCAGTTGTTGGTGGGCATTTGTTATCCGTGCATTGCCTGAAATTTAGTAAATTTATTTCTTGTATTAAATAATAATACACATCTTCAAATTTTATTTCATGCATAGTGGGTTGATTGAAAATTGAAACATTTCCAATATATTTAGAAGTTTCACGTACCAAGAATGCATAAAGCACACACAACTATTGCAACCCCAGTTTCTGGTCTCTTGTTCATTACAGTCATCTACAAGTTACAGATACAAAAACAAATTTCATTCCATGTGGATTCATCAAAAGGATTTTTTCATGAAATATCGACAGAATGGTTTGTTTGTTTTTATGAATGTACCATCAATATAGGGATTTTCCAAAAGTGTCTCAGTTTTGTTCATGAAGGATCCATCAGAATAACTGGCCTTTTCTCGGAGTGTGAGAGCAATACAAGATCTTTTGGTACATGCCCATTTTCCACTTGGTGAGCAAACACATAAATTACAGTCGATGGCCTTTGTCACTCCTCTTGTAATTTTATATAAAAAATAATCGTTACATAATGTTTTGAATAATGATCTTTAATCTTTAAACGGGAAAAAGTGTTTGTCATTCTTGCTTTCCATATGAAAATATGCTCTTACCCAACACATTCTGGTTTTGGAGTTGTTGTGGTGGTTGTCGTTGTCGTTGTTTTGGCTGTAGTGTGATCAATTACAGTTTCAATGTCCGCATCAGGTTCGCTGTCATTTGTTGATAGAATCACTGGATATTTTTTCTTTATTTGAGAGCCTTTTCCTGGCGCACTTTCATCTGATGCGGTACAAGTTCTCTTAGAGCAAAAGAAAGATCCACTGATACAAATGCACATGTTACAATTCTGTTGTTGGACATCACCCTCATTACATTTTTTGTCTTCTTCAGACTGATTGGGAGCATTTGACTCTGTCTTATTGGTCTCCATCTCTTCCAATTCAATGACTGTTTCTACACCTTCTCGGTGCTCAACGATGTCATCATTAGTGTCTGAAGTAGAGGAAATAAACAGAGCATTTCAATATTTTCTAAAAGACATATTTCTTGTGCGTGTATTATTTATTATTTCTCATAGATAACATTTAGATTAAAAAATACCATCATGATGATTCTGTGCAACTAATTTCAACTGGTCTGAGTCGAGAACTCCAAGTTCTTCCATTTTATCTACGGGGAATAAAGTTGTGGTTTCAATTTCTGCTTCCTCTGGATCCGCTTGGCTGGAACTGCTTGGAGTTGTTGTTGTTCCAGTTTGAGCGTCACTAAAAACCTCTTCATCTTCAACCGAGTTTGGAACTGCGACTGAGTTGATTGTACTTGTTTCCCTTTCTGTACACATGAAATACAAAACGGACATGATATTATGTGTAATAATTCTAACCTAGAAAAAGGCTATTATCTATTTTGTGGTTGAAAGCAAATTATATTTTTATATTGCAAAAGATAAATAGCAAAGTGAAAACTATCATGATTATACAGTTACGTACTGCTCCACTTACATACCTTTACTCTCCAAATCTATACGATATGAAGGTACACGATGTGATGGATTGACCTCAATAGAGTCACTTTCAATCGACTCTTCAACTTGAGGATTATCTTGAGACTTGTAATACTGAAGAACACGTTTCAGGGAAGCAGCCTCTATATGTCTAGAATGATCATTTGGACGTTTCTCTGGGACGTTTCCCAGTTGTGTGTAACTTTCACTGTTCACTGGATCAAGTACATAACGTCCTAGAATCATAACAACATCATCATATTTTATATTTAAACTACCGAGACGCTGTTTTTACACATCAATTTCAAGTTTTAGTTCCGAATTCAATATTCAAACCCATGACAGAGAGTTATAATATTTTGACAGTTCACATATGGACAACTAGTTTTGTTTACTTTTGTCAGTTTTATCATTTAAATTTTCACCACTTTACCTTTTAGGAGAATAATACATAATATACAGAATTTTGAATGTATTATCAATTATGAGTCATATTGAGGAGTAAAAATAAAACCAAAATTAAAACTGACAACTTTCCTTGTATTGTTTGTAGTTTGTTGGATATATGCAAAGTACACGCATTACTTTTCAAGTAAGAGACTAAACTGTAAAATTCTGACAAGATGAGATATGTGACACATACTAATAAAGTTGACTTTGTCTTACCTTCTCCTTGAAGTGGGAAATGGCTCAAAGAAATGATGACAAAGATGAAAAGTTTAAACAGTGGTAACATTTTTCACTCAAATGTCACAAATTGTTACAAGAAATTGTAGTTTTTTCTTCTTTTTTTTCACACTGCACTGAAAATAGTATGTATTAGTTTAATTTAAATATTAGTGAAAAAAACGACATGTAAATGAATAAAAACTAAGAATTGAAACCTCTCTCTCTCTTTCAATCTCAAGTTGTAAGAGAACTGAAATGCAAATGAGGAATGAGTTTTTCATCTCCCCCAATTCTTAATACTGTGTAAGATAATGTGGTGATGGTTGATGGTGAGAGTAAGCATATAGAATTACTTATGCATAATATAACCGTTTCTCTTTTCTACCTCTCTTGAGTCTCGGACTAGTTTTGCAGCATATTGACCACATTTTTGCTCCTCTTCTTCCTCTACTTTTTTCTACAAATCTATACAACTTTATGTGCTCTGTGTTCTACATGTGTTAGGCACAATATACCTACTAGTATCATAATATTATACCAAAAGACGATAAAGATGAAAAAGATACAACAATGATGATGACGATGACGATGAGTGAGTCTCGCCAATTAGATAAACTTGTTTCATAGGGTGAGGTGTATTATAATAATGTACACAGAGAGTTTTATACTGCAGTGGAACAGATACCTACAAGAGGATTGAAGACGACTCAATATAATATCTTTAATGACGATCATATCCAATCGTTATAGTGTAAAATGATTCGTTCACGGCGTTATTTTTTGCTTGACATGACGATGAGTTGTTTCCCACTGAGTCCATTGTCCATTGAGTACAACAACAACAACATGAAATACATAATAAAAGGATAATAAAAATGATGCATAATGTGTAGAAAGGGTTTTAAATTTTATTGTTTATTGTACACCTTTAAAGTCATCCATGAAATGGGCAGAAATGAACAATATGAGATATGAGTACTGAATAATGTCTTACATATTTTACATAGTCGTAGATTTGTGTACAGATGAACAATATTTTATTATTTTTATTTAACAAATATGAATGTGAATTTTAATGAAAATCGACGTTCAAGTTTTTAGGAATTTCAAACGGCGTCGAAGTTAAGCGGAATTTTGATGAAAATCGATGTTCATCATAGATTTGAATTTTCAATCACTATCGATGGTGAACAATTAAAAAAAAAATGTACATACGAAGGTAAGAATACTGTGGATTCCAGATATTTGTGCTATTTTAGAAAGTGATAAAAGCTTGGTCTAAAAAGCGGTAGACAACTGAAGAATAAATAATAACAATAAACCATCATGATGACTTGCACAGTTCCCGGATCGAAGGCGACTTGATGGTTTTTTTAACCAATTCAGATGGGCTTATTCGAATGTTTTGGGTTTTATCGAAATCTGAGGTACAATTTGTTTGATCAAAAAATCGTTGCTCATTATAATGGTGTTAACATGTTGTTAAAAAAGTGCTATATGCTGAGTGGACCATATTCTTTTTCGAAGCCACATGTTCAATTGTGTTGGTAAAGAAAATGTATGCCATCCTTATTATTGAAACGATTATAGCTGTACGTGTTTAGTATAGGAAATGAACAAAATGTGCATGTAAATATGTGCTATGTTAAACATTATTATATGTTACATGTATACATGCCCCTTAAATTGAACTTGAAAACAAACTCCAGGAAAACAAATTGATGATGCATATTATTAACGATATGATATTTTAATCTACAACTCTATACTGCATTAGACACAGTCAAATCTCACCGTGTTTCAGACTTTGGACTTTTGTGAAGATGATTTTCAGGGCATATTTAATACTCACACTAAAATTACACACAGCAGAAAAACATTCCATTGATGGCTCATGGCTATGTGATATGTGATGTAGGATGTAGCAATAACTTTAGGTTGGAGCTATAGTTACAGAAAATAGTATAGCTATAATATTTTATTCCAAAAACATGAGATTGCAAAAGTAGAGATTTTACTGCAACAAATAACTATGAGTTCATCTCACTCATCACTCATCACTCATCACATCGTTTTTGTCATCGTCCATCGTTATTTCTTTGTTTTATCTTCGTATACTTTGCGGAAATCTTGAAAATTGAAACGAGAAACATTACTGGACCCTGGACCAGTCAAAACAGACATTTTTTTATTGATAGTATAAAAGTCAATTACCAGTCAATTAGTACACCACAGGCATTGGCATTGTGTAATAATTATACTTTTTTGTGCTCTCTTCCAAATCCCAAAATATAGTTAAAAAACTATCTGGATTCTGGATTTGTTTTTTATAACACAGAGTCTCATAATACCCCTAGCACATGAAAACACAGTGATTAGTGAACTCATCATATGCTTAGATTGCATCCCAATACTTGATTATAGAATAAATAATAAATAATTTGTCTTAAATTTTTAACTGTTCATTAAATCTATGTTGCTGTTAAAATGTAAAATATTTAGAACCCTTTAATTTTATATAATTTGTTGCACAAAAGTACATTTAGACATCTGGCGGAAAAAAATTGACTTAAAATTCGTTTAGTTGGGGAGACTGCCCTAGATGGAAAACGCGTCTTAACATGAAAAGTTAAAACTCACATCCGAATATCAAAAGTATTAGCGTATTCTATACTACATCTGAAATAAAAATTCTTTTGGTTCTCTCAGCTCGCAGTGTAGAAGTATAATATTTAAAGTGTTTAAGTAAAATAGTATTTAACCACAGTTAAAATTAAAAAGTTAACTAGAAATGGCTTCGAGAGGACACACCGAACTTTACGAAACCCTAGGAGTTAGTCGAGGGGCATCGGATTCCGAAATTAAAAGAGTAAGTTTGTGTTTTATATTCTAATTTTTTTGATATTATTTTATATCTTTTATAATCTTTATAGTTTTCGTCAAATTAAACAAAAGGCTAAGTAAGTATTATACGTATTATGTATAACTATATTAATTCACGTTTTGAAGGCATGTATTTACATTGACAAAGTTTACAATTGTATAAAATATTTCAAAGTCGTTTTGGAATCATCATGAGTAATTAACTAAAATGACTATGCAATTATGAAACAAGACCATGTATTCCAATGCGTTTTTGTATGATATCATTGTATAAACGAAAAACCAATGATTTAAATGAAACCACAATGATTTTAAGCATTTTTATTAGTTTTTACAACTTCTACAACTAACTGGGAACTATTATGGTATTTATTATTTGTTTTAGGCCTATCACCGGCTAGCTAAGGAATTGTAAGTATTGAGTATTGATTATATTGATTTTACTTTGTCCTGCAAAATATTAACTACAGCATTTATATTATTATGATTCATGATATGTATTACGAAATCAAATCTCCTATGTATATCGTTGTAGTACGAAGTATTAAAATAGTTACATTACTTCATTTATTTATGACGTTCATTGGTACTAATATTCGTATAATATATTATATTTTATCAAAATTTTCCAATCAACAGTCATCCAGACAAAAACCCTGCTGCTGGTGATCGTTTCAAAGGTTCATTATTATTATTAGTATTATTACTCTTATTGGTTTCTAAAATTCATTATTGACTATAGAAGATAATTAGAACAAATGAGGAATGGTGAATTCAATTTCATTGTTCTACTTGACTACCTGTAAGTACACTGAATTCAATGAATGATACTGTACTTCAACAATAATTATTCTAAACAGATTCATGATACTGTAGAATTCATGATACTATAGAATTATTTTTGTTATTATTAGGCGTTAGAATTTATATATTTTTTATTTATCAATTTCAATAGAGATCTCATACGCTTACGATGTACTATCTGATCCAAAAAAGAAAGAAGTCTATGATCGTTATGGAATGAAAGGTCTACAAGAGGGAGGTGATCCTCGTGGAGATTTTTTCGGAGGATTTGGGGGTGATATGTTTTCAGACTTGTTTGGAGCCCATCCTGGAATGTTTTTTGGTGGTGCTGGTGGTGGAGGGGGAGGAGGAGGAGGTGGTGGACATCGTCGTCAACGTAGTGAAGATACTGTTAAAGCATTTAAGTATGTTTGCAAAACCAATTGCTCTGTCATTCTCGGAATATTTTATAACAATAATAATAATATAATATATAACATGTAGAAGGTAAAAATATCATAATATGTTATATCTGCAGTTCATTTATTTATTTATTATTATTTATATACAATTTAGAGTGACTCTGGAAGATCTTTATAATGGAAAATCAACTACTGTAAAAGTTGATAGGAAAGGTGTATGTTCTGGATGTCAAGGACTAGGAACTCCTAATTCTAAATCAGCAAGACCATGTACAGACTGTAGAGGATCAGGTGTTAAAATGGTTTACCGTCAATTAGGGCCTGGACTGGTACAACAAATGCATTCAGTATGTTCCAAATGTGCAGGGAATGGTAATATCATACCAGAAAAGGATCGTTGTAAAACCTGTGACGGGAAAAAAATTATGCAAGAAACTAAGGAGTTTGAACTTCATGTTGACAAAGGCATGAGTCACGGAATGAAAATTGTAATGACTGGAGAAGGAGATACGGATGTAAGTTTTATTTTTACTTTTTTCTTTTTTTCAACTGTATTGTGTTTTTTAAATGAAATTTTTATGATCAATTTTTGAGGAAATCTTGATAAAGTAAACAACAGAGAACAGAGTATAATAATAATATATTATAATATGATGTATCTGTAATATAATATAATATGATGTAAATGTATCTATACCATCTAGTAAAGTTTTATTCTCCCAACAATTACATGTACTTATAGGCACCTGGTTATCATCCCGGTGATGTTGTTTATGTTCTTCAACAAGAACCTCATCCGAAATTTGAAAGAAGTGGGAATAACTTAATAATGTCACATACACTTACACTCACCGAAGCTCTTTGTGGTTTTAATTTTGTAATTCAACATTTGGATGGTAGAAATTTGGTTATATCTAATCCGCCGGGAGTAGTTGTGCCTTCAGATTCTGTAAAAGTTGTAGAAGAAGAGGGTATGCCAAGTTATAAGCGACCGTTTGAAAAAGGAGACCTTCTTATCAAATTCAAAATTGAATTTCCTAATAACCATTTTACTGATGAAAAAACACTGGGGGTACATAATTTTGTTGTTTACTCTTAAGTATTTAATAATAATTAATAATTATTGTTACTTGTGACTTATTATACTAATAATCAATAATAACTAACTATGATAACCAAAAAATGTCATCTTTAATCTTTAAATAATGTTTTGGGTGTAATATATATATTTTCTTTGTTTATTCCTTTTTAAATTTTTTTTAGATGATTGAAACATTACTACCTCCTCGACCACCATTTGTGAAACCTGAAGGTGAACATGTAGAAGATGTGGACTTAAATGACTATGAAGCTAATCAAGATAATGCGGCTCACGATTCTGATGATGATGACGACAGGTTAACATTATTATTATTAAACTATTAAAGGATTTTAACCTTTATTATGCATTTTCAAGATACACTCATAGATTTAATTCAGACAAATAGTTTAATTTAATTTTTTTCTTCTCATTTTAGAGCTGGTCCCCGCGTTGGTTGTGCGCAACAATAACCTCTTAAGTGTCGTAATATTTTCAACTACAATTATTATTATACTATTAGTGATTAGTAATATAATAAAAACAGAATTAAATTTACTTAAGTCGACAGAATCTTTTCAATTTACATTTCACATTTCATTATAAGGTTAAATATATACCTGTAAAACGTATATTATCATTTGTAATTATTATAATTATTAATCATTAATCATCAATAATAATTATTGTTAGTATGTTTTATGTGTGACGTCTTATTAAATGTTTTCCGATTCTGTATAAAAACTATAATAATAATTATTATAGTTGTAATCTTACTATACAATGTTAATTGTCTATGGTATTGGTAACTACTACTACTATATTTTACCAGGTATTTGCATAGATTCATTATAATGTTATTCGTAACATTTTAAGTCCTTTTGGTAATCACTCTACTACTACTACTACTACTATACGGTGTTTCCTCCTCTTTGTCTATTTCTCTCTGTATACACATGTATATTATAAACATACCATGTGCCGTGTTGCTGTGCAACTTTTGTTTTCAACTCTCTTTTAATTATTTATAATAATTATTTACATTTTAAAACACAATGGATATCAAGTAACAGAAAAGAAAGTACTGCTACTATGATTATTAATTAGACTATATTATTATACCTATAACAAACGGTGCGTGTGTTTTGTGCATTATACTTTTTTCGCTAGAAATTTTGATACAAATAATCGTGAATAAGTAATAATATAGTATGTACTATACATGTACTCTTAAATGGTACGAAAAGAAGAAAGAGCATTTTGTATTGCAAGTTAAATCCAGTAGTATAAAATAATAAGTAATAATAATATTATAATTATTCTGAGTTTTTTTAAATTCAATTTTGTCAGATACATATATCCGTACATATATATAAATTATATGAGATGGGAGAAAATATTATGTAATATGTAATCATAATATGTAGTATAGTATCAGCCCTCAACATGAAAAAGTGTAATATTTAGTTAGACATTTACAATTAAAATGGATTTACCATTATACTATTTCCGATCTTCTTACATACCTAAAATGATGATAAATCATCATAGGAAAAGTTACATGATATATATATTATATTACTTTTACTTGTAACGTTGTATACCAGTCAAGTATTTAGTAAACACACTATTATTATTACAAAATGCTATAATATATATATTGAGTATATAAGTAGTAGTATCCATAAAATACATTGAATTATATGAATCATTATAATAATATCAATTTTAGAGCAGTTAATTATTTTCTGTTTATTCTGCATAGATTCAAAAAAAAAAACGAAAAGCTTTTAAAGTTGCCGACAAAGGTTCCCAAGGTGTGTTTTTTTTTTTGTAAAAAACAACAAAATAGTAATAATGATTATACTAATAGCGTGAAAAATGATAGTAAATTTTAGTATGTCGTTAAAATACATATTAATAATATGCTCGTCCGTTCCGTTTTGTTATTTATTTTAAGAAAATGAAAAAAAAAACTACTAAAAATGTTATAAAAATTAATGGAAAACCAAACATGTAACCATAATATATGTTATTTTGAACCATAAAATCTGAATTCTTATTACCTACATATAGCTTTGGGTTTTAGGTGAATCGTAAATTGTCACATTATATTATTATTATGCAGAAACTTTTGTTGTCAATATAAAAACGTTTGACCTATACTCTAAGAGAGAAATAAAATGAATAAATAAAAAATCATCCTTATAAAAAAATCTTGCACCTATAAAATGTTTCGTTTTTTCTCTTTCTGTCTGACACACAAAAACATTTTGCTTCTATTCTTCATTACTGCAAATACGTCAATCTTCAAGTTTACCTTGAATATTTGGGACATTGGGACGAGTTTAAACCATACATGTGTTTTTTTACGCGATTAGTGAATTCAGCGATTAGATTTTTGGTATTTATTTGGTAAAAGACTTTTAGTTGTGTGTAGTAATATTTTAAGTATTGTTCATCATGGAGTATTTATTTTGTAGTTTGAATAGACATCATAATCATCATTTGAGTAAAAGTGTAATTTTCCGTAGATTTAAAAGTGCAGAAATACAATATAAGAAACACTCTCAACATAATAACAATAATAATAATACGGATAGAATTTATCAAAATGTAATTGACACGCAAAGTTCTTTTAAAATTACAGAAGAAAGTATGACTAAAATTGTCACTAATCCATGTAATATCCAAATGATATCTGATGAACTTCATCGTCAATTATTTCCACATGCACCTCGTTCATCTTCATTTGATAAACATTTGGTCAATAAATGTAAAAAACATTTGGATACTCATAATCTGTGGGGACAAAGTGTTAGTCGGCAAGCTCCTGTCAACATTTCACTTCCACCTTTAGAAGGTGATAATATCAATAGTCATTTTCATAACATAGCTGAAGAACAGACAAGGATTTACCGACAGTTTGTAGAAGAGTTGATATCAAAAGGAATTCCAGAAAAACCCAAACATTGGATACTTCAAGTGAGTAAAAACTAAAACAATAACTATACATGTACTTGATATTAAAACACGTTTAAATACAGTATAATTGGTATTTGAGTTTTAATCATAATAAATACTATTGCTGTTGTTGGACATCATTTATGTAATTATATTATAGGAAGGGTGGACAAAATACACATGGAATGAATCTCCTGAATCCGTTCCATATCCACAAGGAGATGCTTTTGTTTTTGATATTGAAGTTTGTCAAGACACGGGTCAAGTACCTACATTGGCAACTGCTGTTACTACTGATGCTTGGTATGCTTGGTGTTCTCCTTTACTTGTTTCCGGTTCTAGTCGAAATCCTACAAATCCTATATCTGTAAATGACCTTATTCCATTTGAAACATGTGAAGGTACGTTGTTTCGCCAATATATTCTTTCAAGTTATTTATTTTGTAAATTATTTATATATAAAATTCTAACAGTATAATAATAACTTGCAAGTGGTGTAGTAAAAGAATATTACCTATACATACTTATATTTTATGTATAACATGATTGTATGATGTTTGCTTTTGTTATAGGCGAAGATCTGACAGTGAAAAAATGGACTCCAAGAATTATTGTGGGTCATAATGTTTGTTATGATAGAGCAAGAATTAAGGAACAATATTTTTTAGACGTGAGTTTTGATTTACAATTTTTATTTTGAATTGTTTTTACCTTTTTCGAATACATGTAGTTTTGATCTAATATTATTATGATTGATTTTAAAGGAAACCAAAACTCGCTTTTTGGATACAATGTCCATGCACATTGCAGTTAGTGGTATTACAAGTTTTCAAAGAGCCATCAAACTAACAATGAACAGTAGACTGAAAACTCAAACAATAACACCAACAGAAAACGAAGTTGATAGCAGCCTATTAGATTGGAATGAAACAAGTTCTTTAAATAATCTCAGTGATGTGTTTCAAGTAAGCAAAATACACCTTTGAACAAAAGCATGGCACTTTTAGAATAATTAATGATTTCTGATGACAAAAGTATGTGTATAAAGTTGTAATTTGCAACTTGTAAGTAGTAATATTGTATATGTCTGTTTCATTTTAAATCTAGCTATATTGTCAAGGTCAGAAACTGGAAAAAGAACAACGTAATATTTTTGTGGATGGTACAATAAGTGACGTTATTTCTGAATTCCAAAACGTGATGAATTATTGTGCTAGAGATGTTGTGGCTACACATCAAGTCCTTGTCAAAATTCTTCCACTTTTTTTTGAAAGGTTCGATTCATCATTCATTTTGAAATCATGTTATAAAATATTATGTTTCAAAAGTTTTTATTGACTATGTACATAATGTATTATACCTTTTTTTAGAGTAAAATTTTCATAATTATTGTTGTACACGATTATTTATTATTTATTATTTATTATTAATACCTTAGATTTCCACATCCAGCAACATTTGCTGGTACTTTAGAAATGGGCACAGCTTATTTACCTATAAACTCTAATTGGAATCGTTATGTACAAAAGTCAGAAGAATGTTATAATAATCTAGAAAAAGAAGTCAAAAACATATTAATTGGAAAAGCACAAGAAGCTTTAAAACTACTTCCTGGTGAAAAGTAAGTGTGAAACAACTATAATAATAATATAGGCTTATATACATACTTAAATTGCATTTTATCCTGTTTTCTTTACAATTACCTATATTAAACATAAAATGTGTACTCTTTTTTAATGTGGATAAATTAGATATAGGGATGATCCTTGGTTATGGGATCTTGATTGGAAAGTTCCTAAACTTAGAAAGAAAAAGGTTGTTACCACAAAATCAACAAAAAAAGGAAAAAAGGAAGTTTTATCAACTGTTGAAGAAACCCCGATTGAAACAAATTCTAAAGTTGAAGATGTACCTGAACCTGAACCTATACCTGCTTGGTATAAAAAACTGTTTTATAGGGTAATCTATGCATTTATTTTAAACAGCCATAATATTTTCATAGTAAATTCAAAACTCTGATGCAATACATAAAAAATTGTGTGTTGTATATTTTCCGTTTTACTATTTAACTGTGAATGTATGTATGTGTCTAACTTATTTATGTACAAAACGTCATTCAAAAAATGTTTTTCTTGATGTAGCCTAAGGATCCGAATTATCAACCAGGGCCGAGCAATATTAGTACATCCATGCAAGTAGTACCAAAATTATTACGATTGTGTTGGTTTGGCTTACCACTTTATCATACTCGGAAAGGTGGTTGGGGATTTTTGGTGAAAAAAGTGGAAACAGAATCAGAAAAGAATGAAAAATCATCCAAAAAAGATTCATATTTAGAAAATAATGGGATATACGATTTTAGAACTGCAGAGGAAACAGACATATTATCGAATGAAAATTTGACTGAGAATGAAAGTGGTGGTGTACCAATTTCACAATTTCCTTACGAAAATTGGGAAAACATATGGGAAGCAAATAGAACCCGACTTATTAAGGAATATCCCAATTTTAGTTCAAAATCCAATGTTGATGTAATCGGGAATGAAATTAGAAACAATACAGAAGATAGTGTGCAAGATTTGAAGGACTTTATGAAAGGATTAGAAATGCTCACTAATTTAGGGCTGTAAGTACAAATAAAAAATGAAGTACAGTTATACAAGTGTACATATATAGTAACTTTTTTTTAATCATAAATCCATGTAGTATCATTTACACTTATTTACAATTCTTTTCTGTATTTTATTGTTTTTAGTCAGAGGACTACTACTAAAAAGGACAAGAAAATTGCAGAAGAGCTTGCACCTCATCCAAAAGTGGAATTTCGACCTTTGCCACATAAGGTTGCTTAAATTGTTGTTATTAGAGTACACTAAATATTTGATTTAATGTCTACATAATAAATAATAATATATCAAAGTCTATGTGTGCAATTAAAGTTCTTGTTTAATTCTTTTAGGACGGTGCTAATTATAAAGTAGGAAATCCATTAGCAAAGGATTTTTTGAACAAAATAGAAGATAATATCCTAACTTGTGCCAATGGAGAAGATGTAGCAAATAAAGTTGTGAGGTAAGTTTTACACAATATTTAATAACTATTATCACTTGGAAATTCGCTAGTTTAGAGTACATGGATGCAGTAGAAAAGATGATATATTATGTATTATAACGCCCGCTGTTGTTGTTTACTATTCTTACAGAATTGCCAGAATGTTGTCATATTGGAGGAATAATAGAGATAGAATAATGAAGCAAATTTCGGTTTGGTTTAATGATACCAATTCGATACAAACCCAAAATAATGAGTCACATCAGGATGATGATTTTCAGTATGGAGCAATCTTGCCGCAGGTTTATTTTCTTTTTCTTCCACTTACATAAAATTCTTTTGTTTTTCATTTTTCATGATAAATAATAACCAGAGATGCACATGATTTTTAATTTTAAATTAAAATATGCACTTCTCTTGTATTTTTTTTATAGGTAATTGTTTCTGGTACATTAACTCGACGAGCAGTAGAACCAACTTGGATGACTGCATCAAATGCTTATACGGATCGAGTAGGATCTGAACTCAAAGGGATGGTTCAAGCTCCACCAAATTATCATTTTGTTGGTGCTGATGTAGACTCTCAAGAGCTTTGGATTGCTTCTGTAATTGGTGATGCACATTTTGCTGGATTTCATGGATGTACAGCTTTGGGTTGGATGACATTGCAGGTGATAATAATAATTATATTTGACCTTGTGAATATTTAGATTGGAAAAAATGCGTTATGTATTACGTCTGGTATAAAAAAAAATGTTTGCGTGTCCAATAATTCAGGGAAACAAAAGTGCAGGAACTGATATGCATTCCAAAACGGCATCTTTGATTGGGATTGACCGAGATCAAGCTAAAGTATTAAATTATGGAAGGATATATGGTGCAGGGGTTATGTTTGCTGAAAGATTATTAATGCAATTTAATCATCAATTAACAAGTGCAGATGCCAGAACTAAAGCAAGGGCTATGTATAAAATGACAAAGGTAGTTATTCCTTTCCTTATTAAATTATTGGTCATTCCTAGATTTAATAAGATTTGAATTTTAAATAAATATTTGGTAAATATTAATTATCCATTATCCTCGTTTGATTTATAGGGTGAAAAAAGGTATATTTTAAATGAAGAGGGTCAAGAATTAGCTAAAAATATTGAACGATTTTGTAAGAAAAATTTAAAAGAACCATTTTCAAGACAAGAGATACAATACCTTTTACGCAACGCACCATATTCACCTAATGTAAGTTAATCAAATTGCTCATCAAGTTTTTAAAAAGAATAAAATTATATATTTATATGAAATCTCAAAGATTTAGTGGTAATAAAATTATACTTCAGTACATTACTATGATTAGTTAGTAATCATTGTTTTAAATTATGATCATGTTAGGACTTTATGGAATTAGTTGAAAAAACAGTATGGGATTGTGGGACGGAATCACCAATGTTCAATCGCCTTGAAGAAATCGCCCAAAAAGACTGTCCTCAAACTCCTCTTCTTCATTGTAGCATTAGTAGATCTTTACTCCCATCAGCAGTTCAAAATGAGGTTTGCAAAAATATTATATTTACAATGATAATTTTTGTTTTGTCATCTTATTTTTAATGTTCATTCTAAAATTCTTAATAACAATAATTAATAATTATTATTTTGTTTTATGTGCTTTATGTTATTGCAGTTTATGACTAGTCGTGTGAATTGGGTTGTTCAGAGTTCAGCAGTTGACTACTTACATCTTATGCTCACATGTATGAGGTGGTTATTTGAAAAGTATGAAATAAAAGGAAGATTTTCCATCAGTGTACATGATGAAGTTCGTTTTCTCGTACGCTCGGAGGATCGGTATAGAGCTGCAATGGCTCTTCAAATTACAAACTTATTTACTAGAGCTATGTGTTCGTACCAGTTGGGAATGTTTGACCTTCCACAGGTAACTTTTTAATACTATTTTTCCCCAAAATTTGTACTCTTTTTAAAATAAATATAATATATTGAATATATACCAATTCTAATAATTAGTTGGTTTTCCTCTTGTTTCTAGTCTGTGGCATTCTTCAGTTGTGTAGATATAGATAAAGTTTTAAGAAAAGAAGTGACTCAAGACTGTAAAACCCCTTCCAATTCAGAAGGACTATGGAAAGAGTACAAAATTCCTCAAGGTGAAGCTATGGACATTTATAATTTGTTGGCTATGGATGTTAAATTGTGATTTGTCAAATTTAATCAAGAAAACTCAAGGGAAATTACATAAAGCTCCTAACGATGACGAGAGGTAGGAGAAATTATATTTTTAGAACTGATAAATTATATAAAAATTACAATCATTACACCATGTAGATACCGGCATAATATTATGTATACTGCATTTAAAGTATAGTAACTTATTTATTTCATACCGTGAATTACGTATCTTGAATTGAATTATCAGCTATATCTGAAATAAAGTTCAAAGCAAAGTGCTCCTACTACCCAAAAATATATTCCCTCATAGACAAAAGCGTATAGGTAACACGTACCTCTGCAACCTCTAGAAGTGCTTTGTACAAATTATGATAATATGAAAAAGAATTCCCGTGTGTTCTTTCTTGTTTGAATAAATATAATAATAATATGTATTCTTATTTGAACTTGGAACTTATAAAAATTATGTCACTTGTCGGTGTGATTTAGTTATTCCATGAATTTGATGGAACAACAATATTCATGTAATACCCAAATACGAAAAACCATAATATATTATTGTTCAATTTAAATAATTGTAATTCATTCATGGTAAAAACAAAAAAGATTATCGTACAATGATCATGCTGCTTTTACAATTTAGTAAATCATTGTTGCTTTATTCATTATTTAGTTTATCGTCATCACGGGTCACGATATATTATGTAAATATCATAATAATTATTTATCAATACGTTTTTATATGAAAAAGTACACAATTACTGATTCAT
The DNA here is from genome assembly GCA_034698265.1 of Sminthurinus aureus. Lineage (NCBI taxonomy): Eukaryota > Metazoa > Arthropoda > Collembola > Symphypleona > Katiannidae > Sminthurinus > Sminthurinus aureus. The sequence continues at coordinate 2,578 of JAQGBH010003398.1, read as the reverse complement.
ATTATTGATGTTTATATCACTGCATTATTGTATTATCGTAATGTAAGTAGATACTTGATCTACATTCGTAAGCGTATAATGTATACTGTATACAATACATAATACATATATACTTGTATAATGTGGGTTAATCGTGTGTTATATATATAATACACATAATGTGTATATGTACAATGTGCATGCTTCTAGCATTACTTGATTATTTCATCTCATTTCTAATTTTTTTTCATATATAGTAACAACTGTTATTGTTAGTGATTTTTAGTTTTACATAAAATTTCGTTCATATGATATGACACTGGAAATAGACATTTGTACTATGTGTCTGTAGTTCCTCATGACTCTAAATGTCGTGTATCGTTAACCGTGAAAAAATTTATTGTTCGTTGTTTAGAACCATTTGACAAAGGCCCAATAGTGAATCGAGTAAGTCCGGTATTTCGCGGAATTCGGAAAGCAGATTCATCAAAGTTTTCTAGACTGTAACTTTGAGTGTTACTTGATAAAAATCGCATTAGAGAAACTATCCAACCTCCATGACTAGCAATAAGTACATGCTCTTTCGTATAGTCTTCACTGTCCACTGATTCGCACAAATCCTAGTGCATGAAAAAAACCCCAATGAAATTGAGTAAAAATGACTACTCGATTGATTGATTGATTGAGACAATCGCAATAATTGGAGATTTTAGGTATAATGTCAAACACTTTCATGTATTATAAATAAATGAAGATCAAATCTATAGCTAATCAGAATTCAGAATAGTCAAAAAAATATGAATTTCATAATATTGTATTTATCAACTTACATCAAAAAATGCTTTCACTCTAGCTTGCACTTCTTCAAATGTTTCACCTCCGACTGGAGTATATTGATGAAATAGTAAACCACATTTTTTTGCTTCTTCGTGAATGTCAGGTACTAAAAGGAAAAAGGGATAGAAAAATAATATCTGTATACAAATGGACCTGTATTTAATGTATATTTATTAAGAATGTATACTTTGTAAATCCCTGATGAAAAATGGATATAATATTTTATGCTAAATATTGAGATTATATAGTGTAATTTACAAGTGTTAAACAATTTTTACTTACCATATCTTCCCTCTGCCTCACCGAAACCACGTTCACAAAGTCGTTTATCAATAACAATTTCCAAAGAGTTGTCAGACTTCTCAAGAATAAGTTTTGCTGTGATATGTGCTCGTTGAAGATGAGACGAATAGGCTTTAGTAAATTTTTCCTTGTTATTCCCTAAATGCTTTCCTAGAATTTCCGCCTGAGACAAACCTTCCGTAGATAGCTCACTATCTGTATGACCCTGAATAAGGCGTTTACTGTTCATGTTTGTTTCACCATGTCGAACTAAGCTCACTAGAAATTGTCGAGTCATCATCATCAGACTTGATTAACAAAGTTTTAGTTGAAAAATGCTTCAGACCTGTACAAAGATATATAAAAGAAATTTATTAAATAACAGATAATAGTATAATAATTAGTTATACATAGAAAATAATTTAATTGGTGTACTACAAATAAACTACAACCTTCAATTGCATAAGGTATAGGGACAAACCTTGTAAATAGTTTGAAATATATATATATATTATGTTAGATGCTATACATCTATTTATGAAGACTATTTGACTACTTTTGATGTAGGTCAGCAATTCCAAAATTCACAACATGATATGTTTTGCGACACACGCGAGGCGATTTATAATACATATTTATTCGTTATTTGTTTGCCAGCAAAACAACAACAACGTTCTGTAGTGCACAGAGAAACATTTCAAGACGGCTATAGAAGTTATACGATAATGACAATATTATTATATGAACTAAAATAATACAGTGTTGTACATTAAGGTTTATCTGTCTTTGGCCCTTCGTAATTTATAATTTATAACTGATGATTGATAGTCATACGCAAGTATTTGAATACGAATTTGAAACACATAATAATATAATATTATTATGACGATATGTTAATAATAGTAATATTATGATGATTCAACATCAGATTAATGACCATTAACACCACGTTTACATATCACCAGTTTTTTTTTCACGACTAACGTATACCCAACGTAGTTAGATCTTGTGCATACACAGTACACACATGGAATACTAGATTACAATTCTAGATGAAATAATAAATAATTAAATTGTCTAAATTCCACAAAAGTCAACTTTTGGGTTTAAGCTGTGACAATGGATTGGACATGATTTCTGGCTTAGATTTGACAGTTTCCACAGAATGTGATTTAATCCATGAAAGATAACATGTCCAAATAAAGCTGAACACACTGGTAAATGGAACTCTATTCTTTTCTTTTATGAAGGCAAAATTAATTGTTTGTACAATCGGCCAAAAAATAACGCCCCTCTGAAAAAAAGGAAAAAAAAAACGTTACATGTTTTATAACTAATAATTAATGAATGAATGATTATTATTCATTGATCCATTATAAGCATTGTTGAACATGGTATGTAGTATCAGTCAGATACATGGGAACAGAAAAGAACCCATTAAATATTTTGGGAACAAAAATGATACCAACCAAGCGACCAT
>JAQGBH010003397.1:0-20046 GCA_034698265.1 Sminthurinus aureus | reverse complement strand
AAAAATGTATTTACGCGTACAGAGTTTTGTGCTGGATAACATGAAAACTACAGATTCCTGAGCCACTGGATACAATTGTTTTGAGAAATTATATTGCCCGTCATGTGACGGGCAGGTTTTACTTGTGGTATATATGTATGTAGAAAGTTAATTAATTATTCTCCATAATTAGTCCTCTGTCACCTCGGCCGCCGTTTTGTTCATTGTGATTTTTTTAGTGTAAATGTATTAACTTTTCCGTGAAGAAAATAATTATGCTTGTTGATTTTTAACATTACTTTCTAAATGTTTTCTGGGAAATACTTAATACTTAATATTAAGAAAGGTAATGATTATCTTCTTTGGTTATTTTTCGATGTCATTTTATGCAATGGATTGTCTATGTCAGGCCTTCATCACTTATGTTGGAACTACAGGAGATCATATTTACATGCACAATACAGTGGTGATTTTTACACAGATATACAGTATACAGAGTATATATATATGTCTGAATTTTATTTAAGAAGATTGTATGAATTATATATTATTATATCATGCATTTTTTCCATTTTCTTGGAAGTCAAGTCATAATTTCTCTTGTTACTTTTTTGTTTGGGGATTTGTATTGTTTAGAAATATTATACAAATACAAAAATAATCCACAAGTACAAACATCCAACTCTTGTTTCGCATTCTCCACAGGTACAGTCTGTAATCTTGTTAAAAATTTTACTGAATCATCATAATTCTTTTGATGAGCTTAGATGAAGGTTTCATTTGGAATTGTAAAGTGTAGGAAAATTGTAAACTGTAAACGAAATACACGTTATATTTTAAAAAGACGAACTTGGAATTTCAAATCCATACAGTTAACGTATAAAAGTAACTCTTTACACTTTATACTTGTAAAGAAACTTTAATACCTTGAGAGAAGTTGATAAAGAACTCAGGCGTATATTATGTACATAAATGCATTATAGAAAGAAAGATCAGTAATGTCTGTAATGTACTTACACGTAATTAGGTATCTGCACAGATTTGAAGAGACGTCTTATTGTTGCGGAAGGGAATGACAGTGCAGTGAATGCACTATGCATGCATGCATGCACATTGTTTTTCTTTTTATATTTGTTATTTTACTAATTACGAATTATAATTAATCCGTTCTTAAAACACCCACTCAGTGTTCAACTAGTCATATATCAAAGTTCTTTTACATGAAGTTTTGAATCATAATAATAGTAATGTGTATTATGTCATTGCACTACATGATGATGTTTGTTCTTTTGAGCAACGAAATTACAAGTTTTCAATCACATACTACATGTCTATTATGTCTACCAGTATACATAATATTATAATTACTATTAGAGTTATAACACAACTGACTATAATATACTTGCATCCAAGTATACTCACATGTGTCTTTTTTTTACTGATGGTATAATCTTTGTTGAAATCGATTGTTGATTTTAGTTTGTACACGTAAAAATCTAGTATGTTGTGTTTTTGTATACATGCATGTGTTTTTAAATTTGAAATTGTAATGTATAACAATAGCTACTACAAGGACTAATTAGTTAAATCTAAATTTAGGAAACAAGTTGTATAATAATCTAATACAATATAATATTTACAATCCATTTTTTACAAACGGAATTCGTGACCTACAATACCTGATAATTTTACAAAGATTATACGTGTATTATATAAGTAAATTGTTATTCGTACACGTATTATAATATGCATGTATGCATGCATAGAGGATACATGCAAAATCGAATATATCATAAAAGTCTAATTTACAGTCTATAAATATTTGTTGAGAAAGTACAAGTAGACATGTGATAATAGAGACATTTTATTACACATGATTACTATATATTCTATAATCCTGAAAGCTTCTTTCAAAAAGAAAAAAAAACGTGCTTACCTTTCATAGCCCATATAGCACGTTTATGTATACATAAGTTAATGGGCCACAGGGAAATTGTTTTTGGGGTTGGAACGTCTAGGCTATAGGTTAAGTGCAAGTGACTTTGTGTGTATTTTGTTTTAATGTGGGTAAATTATTGTTTCTTCAGTGTGTTTAGTTTAGTTTTCCCAGACATTCATTTACATTAAACATTGCGTAAGGTTAAGAAGATATTATGCATACATTGTACATAAAATATTTACAATTTACAATGCTAAATGCAAAAGTTCAACTACTAAATCAAACCCACTGAAGCTCAATAACGTCAAAGTTCAAATTTTGGTACATCATAGTAATATACAAAACGCTCATCATTTACATTCTTCTCCTTTGCATCGCATCCTTTTTGTCTATGGGATACTCAGACTATTATCAATTTTTTGATGCCATCCAATAATTCATAAATTTTGAAGTAAATTGTCAACAAAATAACAAAAAAAAACAGATGTTGAATTTGAAAAAGGCGTGTAAAAATTTCGTTGAGGATATGTTTATATTTTGTGCAGGCATGGTATGTTGTTTATTGTTCCTTTTAAAAAATGTAATCCTGTTAATTTCTGTACCAAACTATAACATTAAGCTGGATGTTTGTGTACTACATACTGCATACTGCATAATATGATGTAGTGTGTACTTACATACAAAATACAAATGTAATTTTGTAGGAAACAACATTTTTTAGTAATCGCATTTGTTTATGTAATGGAAAGTCGTTGTGGTTCACATTTTCAAGTTTGAGAAGCATGAATAATACATGAAATACTCGTGTAATGGCAGTATAGTATTTACTATATTTATGAACTACTATTTAGTTTGTGGTAGCAATGAGACAAACGATACGCGAGGGCGTAATTTGACATCGAATGAAATATTAGAGATGACTTTATCCGATGGATAATGATGCTGAGATGCTCAAGTTTTTCCATTACTAATGTGGAAAAACTTTCCTTGCACATTTTTCATAAGACTTTACTCATCGTTTGAGAGAGGAAAAAAGCAGGAATTATAACAAGTCAACAGACTTGCATTTCCTATAAACATGATAAGTTCTATCCATTCATCTACGTTTAGCATTATGGCTTGTTTATTTCAAGCTTGTAAATTGGATATAAACTCATGAAGTCGTTCTGAAAAAGGATGAAATGTGAAGAATGAAACATCATTTGATATGCATTCATATTTGATATTTGTATCAAAGCGTAAAGAAATTTCATCGACATTACAATTAAAAAATTGTTTTGCCATGTTCCCTATTGCTTGTTTTATGTAAGAGAGAAAGAGTACTTCATACAGAGCATAGATATCATGCATGTACTAGAAAATTAAACGTGTTATAACTTGTTCCAATATTTTCATAAAGTATCATGAAATACAACATGTACTTCCTCTTTAATGTATCTATGATTTCAAAATCTGTTGAGGACATGTGTAATCCTATACATTTTTGTATTTTGTATTGTCAATGTTTCAGACAAAATTGCGGTGAGGATTGTTTCATAAAAATGAATTGACTTCAAAATTTCCTGACAACTGATACAATTCTATAGATTGTGAAATCATTTTATTTTGTTTTACAAAGCCATCTAGGTACTTTCACCGACCTGTATGTCTATTTAATATTCAATTCCGCTATGTAAGTGGGTATTCTACGATCTTCCGCTTGTCATCGTGTTACACCACGTCGTTGTAGATCATCATGTAATAACTTTAATAAGAAGGAAAAGCAAAGTACGTATAGACTTATTATAAGAAAAAAATTATACCAATTTGCACACAACTCATAAATCTTTTCCTCGCTTGTACTTTGTACATTGCGTGTGAGATTAGAGGAGAGCGGGGCAAAAATCAGCCACGAATTTCTTGGCTTATTGTGGGCGTTTGACTTAGCCCATAACTATGATAATGGTATCAAAATTAAGTTTAGGAGATTGTGCATGAAAGCTACGGCTCAATTTTTAAAATTTTGAATTTTAAAGTTTAAAAAATACCATTTTAAAAATGAGTCGATTTGGGATATGTGGGGCAAAAATCCACCAACCTTTAACACGCGATGGAGATGGAAAAAATTGTAGGATGTAAATTTTCTTATCACTTACGCATTCAAATCGTATTAAAATTCAATATTTTGTGTGGTTAACAGTGAGATAATCGTTTTTATCGTCCCTGGAAAGGAATTTTGAGTGGCGGATTTTTGCCCCGTTTCTATAGCAGACCCCCCTATGCCTAAACAAAATCCACCAAAAATGCAGATAGATGCACGATTTAAAAAGTATTTTCGGTGTTTACGCTATAAAAGAGTTTAATAATTACATACCATAAAAAATTTTACAAAAAAATTCCTCTGCAGTCCCTAATTGACATGAACAGAGGAGCTCAAAATGTTAACTTACTACGATTTGACCCATTTTTTGGTACTTGTTTTTGAAATGGCTATAACTTTGTTATAAACAGCAATTATGTTTCGACCAAGCACACAAACTAATCCTCATGTTCTAGCCTTTCTTTTTTGTGTAGACACTTTTGTCAAAAAACTTACAGCTAAGGCAAGAAATCTAATTTTGTCCGTGGCCGATTTTTGCCCCTGGCTGATTTTTGCCCCGCTCTCCTCTAAGTTTAGATATATACGTTTATTTGTTCTTAGCTTCGTCTATAGGAATTAGGAATGTATATCAATCGATCTTTTTCAACAATGGATTTTATGCTACACATTATGCTAAAACCACGAATTTCTCCTTTATCCGTTTTGTAATGTTTAATGTTTCATACTACACACAACACAAGAGCTATTTCAGTGCAAAAATCGTGCATTAAATGTGAACAAGTGGATACGGATGGCGTCTCTTTAAAATTAAAATAACACTTGTATGCTATTTCAATAATAGGTATTAGGTATGGGGTATGGTATAATTTTACGTGTATTTTACCACTGGTATCAAGGGATTTATGTAGTAGGTATTACACAGTGTATGTGCATGTAGTAGATGTACTTAGATCTTAGATTGTGTTTCATTCTTTGCTACATTTATTATTCTCATTTAATTTATTTTCACACCTAAGATATCTCATTATAGTTTATCATTTATTACAAATGTCTTGTATTAATCTGATTGAAGAGTGTATTTAAAAGGAGACTTTACCCATCGCAACACTTAGTCGTGTGTAAAATAATAATGAATCCCATCAGTTTGGTGATAATATTTGAAAGTGCATTACTGTATTTAGTTTGTGATATAATATGCACATGCACCTTGTTGACCGTTTAAATATGAAGTGGCTAATAATAATAATTATTATTACGATTGAAACGTATTCAAATGCTTGTTTGTTTTTATGATGTGTTTGATTGAGATGTAAGGGTGCCACGTCGGATGTATTAGGACTGGTAATTCAGCAAAAGATGATCATAGTATTACGTGTTGCATAATCATTTGTAAAGGAAGAGAAACATGACCGGAGAGTCGCTATTAGTAATAAGTAATAATATATAACTATGCGTAATATTATATTATTATTACAATAGGAAACGTTAAAATGTGGATGAACATGTGTAGTTGAATTTACAATTCTCTTGTCAGATTTATTACTGTATTTATACTGATGAATGGCTTTTGGAAGTATGCTGACCATGCTTATTATTCACCGTCCACTGACGTTGTATGTGTATTGATATGTATTGTTTCGTCATTGAAAAATAGCCTTTTCCAATGATTTTTCATTTCCTGAATGTCATTTTGTTGTACAATTCTATGCATATTTGCTCTTGTTATCAACTATATAAATAGGTTTTATAATTTTACATACTTGCTTGGTGATAGTGAATTGCATTAAAAATAATAAATTAGGAAGTTTTTGTTTTGGTATGGAAGTTGAAAACAACCAGAAATTTTTATTATGATATTTTTATCAGTTTTTTAAAACCATTGAATGCATAACAGATACACCATCTAGATAATACATTACATTGATACAAATGAAAAACATGAAGTGAAATGTTTGTATTCATCTCCAAAAGCCGACAAGTGGCATTATTTGTGTCAAACTTTATTCTTTCTGTATCATGAAACTCAACCAATTTCATGGTAATGAATTGGTGCCATAAATCATAAAAAAAATGACGTAATTAAAATTGTGGTATTTTTTGTTAATTTCTCAGGTGCCGGAATACACAAGCAATTTTTGATACTTGCATGTTTGAAAAATTGAAAATGGTGCGACCTCCGTTCGGGTATTTTGCTGAAGTTAAAGTACATGAAAGTAGCCGACCGAGACCAACACCCGAACCACCAGCAGTCTACCCAGATGCTTTGCCAGATCCACTTCCTGATAATAAATATCCCAAGCATGATGGTCCTGCAAGGTACGGTTCTTTTTATTTTTTTGCACAAGTCTACTTATTTTTTGATCAAAGTTACCAGTAATTAAGTTGTCAATTTGACCGTTTGAATTCATTTTTTGTTTGTTTCCTTTTGCTAGACATGGCTCGAGATGGTTGGGTCTTTCATAAGGAGCGTTGAGGTTTTAATAGTTGAATTCTGAAGAAAAAATTTGCTTTCGATCGTAGCATCATCGTTGCTGAGGTACATATAAAGTAATTATTATTATAATACATATAAATAAAAAACTACAAATAATTAATAATGATATGATACATAGACACTCAAAACTAGGTAACTATTATAATTTAATTTAAAACAAAAGACAGCAGAAAACACTCGAAAGTAGCCCGGTTAATATCCATTAGGAAATGTCATTTATATATATATGCATATATATGTATATAAAAGTCATCTCCTTTTTCTGCTGTCAATATCACTATTTGTTTTTGCCATTCGATTATATACCTAGAAGTTATGTAAATATTTGAAAATATATGATACTTATTGTTAAAATATACATTGTTATCTGAATCGTTTTGAATGTAAAAAAAATGAGTTGCAAATGTAGCAAAGTGTTTCTTTGAAAATAAATGAGATACCCTAGTCTTCAAAAACAAAACCAATTTTTTCTTTTTCAATTTTTTTGTCATTGTTTATTTTACGTTACTTTTTTATTATAAAAACAAAATGGCTTTTAAAAAGGTATTATACAATAATTATTATTATATATATATTATACTCATTATTGCATAGTATAAACTATAGTCGGATCTTTACATGGTATGGTAGTTACTTAGTAATCTAGTGTATGAAAAGGTTTGAAAATATATATATATATATTTATATGTATCATTCTTTTGGTATCATGAGGGTTAGAAGCGTGTCCGTTCATTTGATAAAATAAATTAAAAGTTTTAAAAAAGGGAACAATAATAATAATAATAATGGTATAATTATTGTCAATATTCTTAGGTTTAAAAATTGTGAAGTGTCAGGAATGGTGGAGCAACCTGGAAATCAAATTTATTTTATTTCTTCATTCTAAGTACTTACAGGTTTACCGTACTAAAATTGATTTCAAAGTATCGATTTTCAGAGTTGCTTGACCTTCCTTGAAACTGCACAATTGCATTGTAAACAATTAAGTGGTAGGCTAGGAATTAGACAACAAGTTTACGTCAAGCCTAGTTTCTCTAGATTGACATTGATTATCATATTATGTACGTCTTCCATTACTTTGTTCATATTGTTTGTATCGACGGCTACAGTAAAATGCCAATAACATTCTCTGGCCATTCTTGGTGTATTTATTTCAGGTATCATAATAAATCCTGGACCCACTGAGTATTTCCGCGGTAAAATCTGAGGAGCTGAGTTTTTTGCAAACTGTAAAGATAATATACAAAGAAAATTCAATGTTAAGGTTAAAAATTGCATCTACACAAGAAGTAACACTTTATATAGTGGAAAGTTTATGACTTGAATTCAAAATAACAATTTGTACGGATGATGATTTATAATGAGTTGCAGTCTGCAATTCAGCATATTATGCATTAAATATTGTAGGCAGTAAAATAATTGTATCATAAATAATCGATAGCAGTTGCCACTACACTAGTTCCTTATTAACTGTATCTATGGGCATGTGTTGTGTTAGATTATCCATGTACGAAACATTCGGCTAATGCTAATGTTGACGGTTTTGTAAAACAACCGAGTATTGAAAAATTTTGTTTATATATTATGTTAAACGGCAAGACAACTTTTTATATGTTTGTAAGGTCAAGTGTAAGAAATATTGCTTTTTGTTTATGTACGTTTAATTTTAAATGTTCATACGGAAAGAATCTCATGAGAGCATATTATACATTCTAGTTTATTTGGATAGATAATATAGGTGCACAACCGGCTTACTGTAATGTACAATGATTTCAAACTTTTTTTCTTTGAAATACTACTTGATGACAGGCGGTGTACATGCTACTCCATATAGTGTATATATTTCAAGAAGATGAGTTTGAATATTTTATCAAGTCGTAAAAGATTGGAATGTACAAATTTTTCATGATTTTTTATGATTCTTGCAAGGTCTTTTGAGCTAATATACTGTGAAATATCGTACAAAATTTATACAAGTGCAGAGTGTATACATGTTTTATGAAATTACAAATCAAAACCAAATTATTCTTTGTCTCATTAGATTATACAAAATGCTTTTTTTTTTCATCTACGAATGATAAAAGAGTAACATGTGTTTCCAATTTGTGGAAAATTGTACTCTTCATACGATACATGTTAGGCAAGGCTAAAGAGTTGTCAAAAGAGATGATAAATGTACGTAACAGCGTACGTTGAGTGATGAGCTGATTAATTTCAACAGAAACAAAAATCACTATGAAAGTGAGAAAAACTAGCATACTAGCCATTTGTAAAAACGATTCCCTTGTGTTTTTTCAACGTCTATATATACAATAGAATCTGCCCAATTCTCTCGAGTACAAATATTCTTATATATAAAGTTACTGGCATATTAATTCTTAAGTAATTACAAACATTTAGAGAAAGATGAGGTGAACAATTTCTATGGGATGCAATTCGTTGTGCACCTTAGTTTTGAATATTATTTGGCTCTACGTTATATACATGATATTTAATATTTAACCATGTCAAATTTCATGCTATGCAACAACAATGTCACCTCTTGGTCAAGTTTTGTGTAGGCAAGTTTTTGAACTTGTAAAATGTGTAACATAGTGATAAAACTACAAAAATAATTTAATTACCAGGAAAAGGTCGCGAATGAAGCAGCGTGTTCGGATGTATTCGTCGTCATTGTCGCCATCCTTATTGTTCACAGCGTAGTCATAATATTCTGGGTAATAGTGTCCGATTGATACTCCTGGAAATTTGAGAAAGGGAAAAAGTGAATTAGGAATCTTTCTTCTCATTAGGCGGTAACGTGCATTGACCATTTCGATTATTTGTCCTTTGGAAAAAGTCTTACCAGCTTCTACTTTCTTCTTCAGTAGGTCTTGTTTATTGAGAAAGACAATGAAACCGGAATCTTGTAAAAATCTCGATGTCCAAACATCTTGAAAGAGTAATAATGATTCTTCGAGACGGTTCTTAGTTGGATCTTCTAAGGTAACTTGGTCAAAGGAATTACAAGCGACTAGGAAAAGAATAGTATGGATACCATCAAAAACCTATGTAAAAAGATAAAAAGTTAGCATATTATATAATATGAAAACATGTTTTACATATTATACTTTTAAAATTTGAGGTAGAATGAGACAAGTGTAAACGTTTTGAGATGATTCACAATAATTTACAAAAAAAATTACCTGTATCCATTTCCTTCTCTCACCCTTTTGCCCCCCTGTAAATTCATAGTAGAAAATACTTGATTTTAAATATTGAATAGAATATTTTTATCACAAAATTGACTATTCATATAAACTTTTTACTGTCGTGACAGGATAGTTATTACATTAATTACGTTACGTTTATATAGACGTACCCACATCATACATCCAAAATGATTGAGTTCCACCTCCGTACTTTTTGGGAATTTTCATATTGAATTCAATCTTTTGAATGTCTGTTGTAGTTCGGCGACTATATAGTATGTCCTGTATTAGATAAATTCATAGGGGAAAAAAATAGATTAGCACCGCGATTACAATGGATTAGTTTTACAATTTTTTTTTCATTACAACGGATTATGTATCGCAATTATATAGAGCTATTTGCTATTTATCTCATCAATAGGGAAATCTCCTCATAAAACTTGTGTACAAATAAATGCGATAGTACAGAGATTATGCAATTCGACACATGATCAAATCTATTATTCTCTATCGTGTTAAACATGGGAAAACTTGTCAAAGTCCTTCACAAACGTCAATGACTAGTTGATTAAAGATATTGATTGACTAATTAAAAAGAGATTGATGATTAGCACAAACCTGGTCGGTCGGTCTATAGTCTAAATCGCAGACATCATTTATACGCTCCATAAAACTGGAAAAAGAAATGATAATATAAACGTTATACATTATTTTACTCATTCAAATGCAATGTAGTGTGTCATATATTATGTTATACATTATTTCATAGCTATCTATTTATAGAGAGATTAACATTTTCTGCAAACTTGTGTATTTATGTAAAACTTGCATTTTGTAATTTTTAATACTTTCATGATATAAAGTAGCTACATACCTACTTTTGAAAATAATTCTTGACTTAATTATTTTCTGCTATCTTTTGACGCGACTAAAAATAATGTGCACGATATTTTGATAACGATAGTACAAGGAACGCAAATAGAGACCCTAAAGTATTGGATATACCTTTTAAAATACGCTGCTTGAATGGACACCCATCCTCCTAAATATAATATTTAATTAGTGACGAAATATTTTATTGTAGATAAAAAAAGGGGCAAAGTTGAGCAGTCAAGTATCAATAACGTATCAATAGAATGTATAATGTATATAGTAGTCCATTGAAATGACGTCATTACCAATTTTTCTATCCATCTCGTTGATAAACTACAACTGAACTTTACAAAAAGAGAATATGCAGCATCTTTTGTACCTTTTTATATTTGCATACCCTCACGAGTTTTATTTAACTAGTTTATTCTATTGGGTATATTCACTACATATTTACTTCTTTTTGGCTTTATATTTTTTATATAATTTTGTATTCTATTATGAATCAATAGTGTGCCCTTTTACTGATAAAAAGGTACATAAATAATATTTTTCATTTCTCAGGATTCAGGATGTTTCTGGTTTTTGCAATTTGAAATGTGTTCTCTCATACAGACTAAATCAAAATTTTACACTGATCAAATTTTCTATTTGGTTTTGTTTAAACTTACTATTTTGTACAGTCCGGAAGTTGATATTGCGCTCCTCTTATAAAACATTCTTGTATTCCAGCATCATTCCATAGTATTTTTACGTGGTCAAAAAATTCCTAAAGATTGAAAATTTTTAGAAAACAGAATTATTAGCTTTTTCTATTTTCAATTACTGTGCTGTGGCATGATACTTAATTTACCAGTATATTGAATGTCTTTTAAGGTAAATAGTTTTGAGAAAAAAAGGTCACTTACATTTGTATATTCAAAATTTTTCTTTAAATCTATTGACTTCATATATTCGAGACTAGGCAAACACTTTTTATTGTCGACAGGAATCTCATAAGCTTGCATCTGACGAGCAATCATTACGATTGATTCAAGTACGTTGGCTCTAATATCCTTAATTTTTTCAATTCTTTCGCTAGAAAGTAAAAAAAAATACAATAATTTTATAATACTGATATTGTACCACTCGATGATACAAGATAGAAGCATACATGGGTATGATGAGTATGCAGTATTCAGACTCATACCAAAGAATAATTCATCTTTAAATTTTTTCACGAACCTTTCACTAAATCCTTGAATGTGTAAAATTTTCATTTGTTTAATAATGGTGGTTTTCCCACTTTCTCCAGCACCAAGGAGAAGAATTTTAATAGCCTTATTATATTGTTTCATCCATTGACTAAGTTGTTTTTCTAAATCTTTGGAACTGCTTCTTTCTTTGTCCTGTGGTTTAAAGCACCCGAGTGCCATTTTAAAAGCCTTGGAAGGCATATTGACTTTGGATTAAATTTTATTTTCACTGGAAAAACTAAACTTTTAGGGTTTTTTTGTATTTAAATTTCACCAATAAAACAATCAAATTGTAGATTGTAGAGTAAAGTTGAGATTATTCACATTTCTCCAACGATAACACGGACAACTGTTAACTATTAATAATAAATAATAATGTTCTTGGTTCTTGTCTCCAATTTTCTCCTTTCTCCGATAAGAGTAGAGCAATGTCTCAAGCACGAATCAGCATGTTCAGATTGTTGTTGTTGTTGTTTTTGGCGTCGGTGTTTTTTTGCTCTTGTATCCTTTCTTATTTTTGCCAATAATTATTTCCAAAACGCTTGATTCAGCCTCTAGACGTGTGTTCAGCTCCCTGCGGAAAATAAGAGATAGAAGAGTTGAGAGGAAAAGCAGAGGTAAATATATTATATCTGTTTGACGCATATATTTAACACTTGATAATGAGAAACACGGGTATTATAATGGACTACAATATACTATGTATCACCTGTATGTGTACAAATGTTTATACTCTAGAACTCACATTTATCCCTAAGTATGTATCATGTATGTATCTACCTACTTACATACTCCAATTTCATGACATAACTTGATGAATTTAGTTTTGGCACCTACACGTTATATTTGATGCTTCGTGTTATGAACAAAGATATACATGATACATGCAACCTAGCAAATTTTTTACTTGCATAGATAACGCTACTGTACAATATACATTTCGGTATGTAGTATGTAGTATCTCGTGGATATGTACAGAGATATAAAATACCGGTGGCTAAAATAATCATCACGGTATTTAATCACGTAGTGAGAAAATGATAAATAACTTAACGCTACAATTTACTTCAAATAGCCATTATCACGTAAATAAAACTAGTGCCTCCTGTCAATATTCACATAAACATTCACATAAACTCGTACAACCATACACACATGAGCTATACCGATACTCTTTAGCGTATACAGTTTAAAAGTACGATATTTAGGTAGCAACAACATTGTAATTTATCGTGTCTCTCTGTTCCTCAGTCTCTTGTGATATTGTCTTGATACTTGATACATTACAAATTACACATCCTTTCTGATATTTAACTACAAAGTACAAAGTTGCTTAGAGCTTCTTATACTTATTTACTAGTATATATAGATTTTGGAGAAAACAATATTTTATCAAAGTAGTTACTAAATTTTAATTTTTGACGAAAACCCAAAAGTTTCATGTTATTTTTCTCTACTTCTTCCTCTTCAATCCGGAAAAAAGAAGGTGTTATGTAATGTGTAGTGTGATAATGAGAATGTAATAACTGTAGAATAAAAAATGGCACGTTTCTTTGTGCTTTAGTGCAATGTACCATCATCATTATCATGTTCACGGGTGCATTTTGTAATAGAGTTTACTTGATTAGAACTGAAGAAAAAGGGTGGATAAAGCATTGTTTTCTCATCTCTCAACTTTTGTCTCTCTCTCTCTCTCTCTGTTCGTATCAATAGATCTCCATATTTTATGCAAATGTCAGATTATAAAATATTTTAGCATTTTTGATCTCAATTAAATATTTATGGGAGCATGAGCATTTCATGGATGTCGATTTTATGTCCTGTTAAGCATGTTCACATGTATATATAATGTATATTAGTACACGTGTGATATGTGTTCATTGTATACGTTAAGTGTCTACCAATATTGTATTTTCTTCCTGGTTGGCATTAAATATTAAGTAGAAATACTCTGAGAGATCTACATAAAGAAAGTGCACATCAGACATCAGACACTGCATGTGCTACACGAGGACAACAAATTTATAGTAAAATCTTCATATTTGATTTATATACCCACCAACTACACAACTAGACAACAACTCATCAATAATTAGGCAACAACTGTCTGTGGTCTTATTTCCATTCATTTGTTTGAAAATCTATACAAAAATAAATATGTTGAGCATAACTCATTCAGATGACTGAAAGATTATACAAAAGATTTTAACTGTTCTCGTCTCGCTATGATGTGATGTGTTGGATATGGAAAATTTCCTCCTTTCAGTCATCAACGAGGAAAGTCCAGCATAATTCACAATCCATAAATACAGAATATTATAACTAATATGGAACTTAATTTGAGATTTTAAGCAAGTTCCGTGTCCATAGTTCATAAATATTGTACACAGGCGGAATGTCCATGATTTCATAACTTTAGAGAATAAAACTTCCTATAGTTCTATAGTTTTATCCTTCCTGTGTTTTTCCTATAGTTGAGCCTAACAATATACAGTGCATGGACAATGTACAATATACTTTGAATGTACCAGACGCAATTAAGTGAAGAGTGTCTGATAAAATTTTATAAATTTTTACGGTATCGTAATTTTCTCTACAGTATAAGTGTACACGCTTTTCAGTATGTACTATTACGACTTAAAGAATTGAAGAATTGCAGAAATCACTAAATGCTCAATGGACAGTTCAAACTGAAAAGGTTGTATTTATTGTTCGTACGTTTTGCATTGTGCATCTTCTGCTAAATAAGCACATTTTTTGAATGTCATTTGTCATTTACAAGCATAAATGTGTTAAGTACATTCCTGAACACAAAGGTCCCCAACTTTATTCCAGACGAGAGTACATATCTAAATGTATATATAGATTTACATGTACATCATATGCGGTACTTAAGCCCTATGACGTTGATTTTTCTTTTTGCTGTACAACCTATCTACAATGTACATGTTTGGATGTGTATCGAATGAAATTCAAGTCCTATTAGAGAACACACGTGCATAAATAATATTATAGCATAGCATTAGAAGAAAATAGAGACATTGACGCTACTCGTGACCATTATAAATTATGATGTAGGTATTTTTATACAATGTAATACATAAAAGTCATCAATGATAGAGTAAAAATAGATGTTGTTGACTATTTTATACTACTCAACATTCAACAGAGCAGGTAAATGGTAAATTTGTTGTCCTATCTTCATTTTTTCACTAATCCACATCCATGAGAGGTGGATTTGCTTAAGTTGTAAAGTATGTGTGTTTACTGTTTACGTACTTAGTATTTCGTATTTATACATAGGCGAACTCCTATAGACTTCATAATAGTGCAATTTTCAATATATATACACATAATACATAATGCTGTACATAAAAGTCTCTCACATAAAAATTTTGTCTACCCAGTAGATTTTGGGACATTTGCTGAGCAGCTGACGTTGGTATTTTGTTTTGTTGGATATATAATTTTGTGAATGACGTTGATTTGAATAATAATTTGCTAATGTCCGTGGTGGGCAATAAATAATAAAATTCATACTCACACTCTAATTATTATTATTGTTATTTTTATTTTTATTAAACCCATCAACCTCACTTATTTGTCTTTTACGCAGTTGCCTACAAGTTAGAAGGTGTTACTATTACACACAAAAATTTGTACTCACTTCTACTTTACCTGGGACTACCTGGGAGTTGTGCATATTGAATGTGATTAGTACTTGGCTTTACACTTTACACTTTACATACAATGTCATTATTTCAAATGTCAATGAATTTTTGCTTTGGACAAAAATTCGTGTGACTTTTATTTTTGAGGACATGTGCCATTAGTACTTCAACTTTTATAGAGAGAGATGTAGACTGTAGACACACACATATATACACATACATATATGCTTATAAATACATTCCATATATATACATAAACTGCCGTGGAAAATTTTTGGCTCAAAGCAAAAAAACAAACATATCAGATGAAGTACTGTCAAAAAGAAAAGGGCTTGAACGTGTCCTAACTATTACACACAAATAAGTAATTTGATTATCTTGTATCTTGTAGCATGCTAAGTTTAGTATGGTGTGATGTAGGATGTCTAGTTGTTAGTTGTTACCCTAGCATGATTTTATGACTGCCGGTACATGCACATCTATTCTGTCTTCATTAGCTACTTTATTCAAGAAGCTAATATTTAAATTGTTGTAGAATAAATTTTTAAACATTTGTCAAAAGAAATTAAGGACAAACAGATACAAAACTACATATACATATATATTATACATTTCATATGTACACACATGAAAAGAGTGGAGTTTCTGTAGTTAAATAACGAACATGGATGGGCCTCTGTACATTGTATATATTTATATTTACAAAAGTACTACCTCTTTTCACTTGTCTTGAGGCGTTAATTAATGCAAATTTATCTATACATGTAGCTTTACACTACCGCGTAGGATAAAAGCACATGACAAGATCAAAAATGAGACTATAACCCCAAAAAAATGCCTCACTAAAATTCTACTTTGGTTATAAAGCTGTAAGATAGACAAGTGGGAATTTGTAAAAATACGTGAGTGTTATTTTTTATCTGCTTAATAAGTATACTTATCAAAGTAGTTTTTCTGTGATTATTATTCACCCAAGGTATCATGCAGAGCACGATCAAACAGGAAAATGATGATTTATATACAAAAAGTTTGAATAATTATTCAAAAACTTGAACTCAATAGACTCCAGATTTTTCTTATTAAAATTCAGTGGGCTAAAATTTTACTGTTTTGTGCATTTTCTATGTAAAGTAGGAGTTTTTTTTGTTTTTTTTACGAAATACACTTTTTCTAATGAGAATTCGGAATTCGACATCAGACTTTGTCATTTTCTACTATTTAAATTTTGCCTTTAATATTACAAATGTTGAAGATGTACAACTTCAAAACCTCAAAACCTCAACATCTATCATCCAATGATCTCGTGATGATTATACTAAGATGCTTTCTATCATACATCATACATCGCACTATGAAGCATAAAAGTCATAGTTAATACAGTAAACAAATGTACACACTACAAAATCTCGCTCAAAACTATGACTTTCTATTGGCTATTACCATTACATGTATAAAATTACCCCAAACAAACGCATTTCACGTGCTACATCCTACATCATATTGTTCAAACAAATTGTTGTGATTTCAGATAAAAGCTTTTGTAAGTAATGGAGGAATTACGTGCCTACTGGAAACGTCATTTCAGGGAAACTCATCGTTCCCATGAAAATACTGATACCTTTATTTATTTACTCCAGTCACTGAATTCTTCTGAAGCAACGTCTAAAAATAACATACTTTACTTATAAACTATAAACATGGAATTATGAAAACCATTAAAAGTTATTTAAGAGACATTTGTTATGTGTAGAACTGGAATGATAAAATCGTCAATACCAGGAAATTGAATACATGATATGGCTCTTATGTCTTATGTAAAATTTACCTCTATTCTTGGATACAATTTGTTCTATATTCTGTGATGTTTATCAGTTATCAGTATTTCTATCCAAGTAACAAGTAGTGAATAGTGAAGGAAGTAAAAAATGTTGAAATAATAAAAAAAAACAATAAATCTTTTTCACCTTAAAAACTGTGTAAATACTTAATACACGTGACAAAAAATCAATATGAATAAGAGAGTAATTTTCAATTTTGTATAAGTTCTCTGATCACAATCAAAACTATAAACTTCTCTAGCACCTTTTTAACCACAGTACACTACTATATCTACTTTCTACTCCCAGTCCTCTAAAAAAAATCTAAGACAAGCGAGAGGCAATCTCAGTACATGTCAGCCTCAACGTTATGATTATCGAACGTCGACCTTCAATCAAATAGTTTCTTTGTACTTTGTATTCCTTAATATATGCCTGTATATGTAAATATGAATGCTCGTGTACTATATACATGTAGAATGTATATATTATTGGATATTTGCCAGTTGGTTACACCGTGTACACATGAAAAAGTTTATGCATAAATATACATATATTTGTAATGCTAATGTTTGATTAAAATTAAACATTCACTTATCACTAAACACCCTTATATCGTTTTCAATATGTTAGCTAAACACTATACACTATATAGACATCCAAGTATAGGCTAATACAACATACATATGTATGTTATAAGTTATAAGTAACTACATGGAAAAATTACACGTGAACAGCACGAAAGGAAAGATTCTCATTCATTGTCTTACTTTTTTATAGTGGAACAATAAAAAGACACAATAGACAGTATAAAATACAAATCTAAAAGTAACTAAGAAGAATATTTTAACAGTTTCTGGGTGCATAAATCTGAGTGCACTTGAAAATTGCAACTGATCACTTGTCATTCTTTTCTTATTGAATTTAAATCAAACCTCAACTTGGATTAAATATTTCTGAATTTATAGTATTCATCATAAATCATAAATTATACTATAGACTAGAATAAAACTCATTTACAATGTACAAAAGGTCTGACTTATGACTTGTGATTTGTGATCAGTCACTATAGACATTAAATATCTATCACTGTTAGATATTGATCGTGATGGGTACTAATAATTAATAACGGTTTGAATAGACGAATAAAATATAAAAAAAAGCATAATAATTATCATTATTATTATTATCATAATGTTGTAGGATTTGACTCACAGTAAAACGTTCCATCTTGAATACACTCATAATCAACATTGTAAAATTTTGGACACATAAATATTTAAAACAGTTTTGATAGTTTTATAATGAAATTTTTTTTACGTTAGCAGTTTATACTAACAATAAGTATATGGACACATACACGTATAACGTAGAACAATGTTGGTATACACACGAAATCAAAGTTTCTATCGTTTGATCAAACTTTTTCACTGTTTTTTTTTCTACATGTAATATATAATATGCTTCTTTAATTCTTGCCACAAAGTTCCTTTTTTTTCCACAATATTTTTATGTACTGTCACAGTTTATACAAAATATTATTTTCACAATACAGAACAAAAGTAGTTGTATATTATACTGGATGCATAAAAGTCTCTTCACATGTTAAGTTTGAAATAATTGTTCGAAGGTTTTAATTATTATGAGCCACTGTGTGGTATTAACACTCGACTGCAAGCACGGCATGAAACTGAATGACTGACTGTCGATTAGACACGTAACAATAATAGGGGAAATGGTAATGATAATAACAATGTACTTGTATTGTCATCGGCAAAAATAGCAACAACAAGTGTACATGGCTTAGACATTGTACAAGCTGGTAGGGCAGCCACTATATATTATTTACTAGAGATATACACAAACTCAAAGTCATTTTCTCGTATCCGATGTACTTGACTCGTAGTCAACTCAATGACTAACAATGTATTCTATCGAGAATTGAGACTCGAGACTCGAGACACACTGAAATTACAGCTTACAAAAGCTGAAAGAAAATGAAGGAACTGTGTATATGTTTAATATGTATTGTAGATTGTAGTATTTATGTACATATGTACGATGTATAAGCAGTGGTTTATTGGTGTCAAATACTGAATGATATTTTTATACTTTCCATACAATATAACAATATTATTAATAATACAAGAAGTTAGTCGATCTGTTTGTTTACGAGTTTTAGAGAGAGAGAGCGAGAGAGAGAGAGACAGCACAATTACAGGTTGTTCAAATTGTGATCATGATAACAGGACAAATTAGATTTGATGAGAATGTGCAGGTATATATAATATTATATAGTATTATATATTTGTTTGTAATATTTATTTACAAATTTTATTATTTATAAAAGTGTTATGAATGACTACAGAACATGTTTGAAATAAATACATTCAAATCACTGTACATATAAAGTCTAGTTAATGTAACTGTGTAATATGTTTAATGTATTACATGGGACTGCGCGTGTGAGATATGACTTTGGAGAATTTTAAATAGATTCTCAAGCACGGTTTACCAGGTATCAGGTATAATCTCTGTTAATATGAAACTACTAATGGCTAATGGCAAGAGTGTAGAGTAACGGAGAACGGAAAATATCTATTATCTAGTAGAAGTAATCTTAAGCTAGGACTTACTAAGAAACCAATTCCACTGAAGAACTGACAGAAACAAATGTAAATAATTTATAATTTTTAGGGATCGGCTCTCCCAGCCGGCCCCTATTGTTCTCCTCCGAATGTCTGTACGTGTGTATGTTCCCCTTAATCCG
>JAQGBH010003396.1:0-20047 GCA_034698265.1 Sminthurinus aureus | reverse complement strand
TAATCAAAACCATGCGATTTCATATAAAAAAGTATGAAATTCGCCAAGTGGTTTCAGACTTTTGCTCTGTCGGTTTTAACCTTGCCTCACGTTTCGGGTCACAGTGTGCAAAGTACTTGACCTACGATGGTGTGAGCCAATCGCATTTCCAACAACATTCTCGCTTTGACCATGGTTGCAAAGACCCGGGGTCACCCGCAAATTCGGCGTGAAAGGAAAACACGCTGCTAGTTTCACACTTATACTCCCTACTGTACGCTATTCACAATTTTACAGGTTATTAACATACACAATACATAATACATTTTACATGCAATATGCAATTAAGTAATTTTACTTAAAAAGGACGAAAAACAACTGTCCCACAACGAAAAAATAACTGTAAATATTGTATAAGTAACAACAGAGGAAAATATATTATGCTTCCAAAGCAAAATTTGTTTTTTTACAGGGGTTTTTAAATGCCATTTTTCAACAGGATGGGGATTATATTATTTATTTACAATATGTACACAATAAGTATATAACGTTCACGTATTTTACCCACTTCTCAGAGATGATTTTATTCATATACATACACGTACGTTGTTTTTTAGCTAACTGAGCAATTGTCGATTTTCTAATTAAATGAAAGACATATTATGCAAACTTTTTGTTCACGATATAGGGAAAAAGGAGCAATGTGCGTCAAAGCATGCATAATATTGAATGTTTGCGTAAAAGACTTTCACTTTTTTGAAAAACAGAATAAAATACGGACATTGTTTCAATTGACACTGTTCAAATAATACTGTTGTCTGAACTTTGGAACCTTTCAAGAGATTCTAAATACTAGCCGTTTTGGCATATTTGACACAATTCATGAAAGTTTCCCCATATTAATTTACTTGTTTCAATATTAGTCAGTTCATGAGGAACTTAAAAAACTACTATATGGCTTCATAAAACTGCAAGAAAAAAAAATTGTTCTGTTGCTTATAGTGATCTTATAGGTATAGTGAATTAAAAGAATTAACAACTACATATATAATATATTTCCCTACAATACAATTATTATTATTGACCGTAATGTAAAGTTTTCCGTTTAGTAAAGACATAGTGAGGTAATTTTTTGATGAGCAAAAATCTTTCCCCTCTTCATCCAAAATATTTTGTAATCTATGTACAATGGGTACACTTTACACATATCGAGATTGACGCGTATCAACCATTCACATATTTACTGACTAGCACGCCAAACCTAAACAAAATACACATTCTTTTATGCAGGTATAAACTATAAAATAACCTATACTTGTTAATAATAATCATAAAATTTGACGATATGCAAAGTTTTAATGCTCTTTTTATTTCGTAAGTCAAAATATTATATTGCCTTTCATATAGGATATAGGATTGGATTTCTCTCTCATCTTACATCAGTATTAATTAAATATTTTTAAACTCCCCACTTCCTATTGTTATCTAATGTACATGTACAATAACATATTGTGTTATCAATAGAAAAAGATAAACAAGAACAGAAAATTCAAAAATTATATTATTTTTTATACATCATACTCTACATTTTGTCTTTTCATAGTTGCCCTTCTCTGATTCTCCCTTTCTACATCCTATATACATCCTATTCACATGTTCTATAATCTGTCCCTTTGCATTCAATTTTCTGTTCATCTCCAATCTCCACTGTGACATTTTATAATACATTACAAAATTTTACTTTTTTTTAGATACCTGACTGAATGTTACTGAAAAGATGTAAATTTGCCCATTCTCATTACTTTCATATTTGAACCTTTAGTATACACTTTTTGTACCACCTGAACCTCAACTCTTTACTCGTTATTCAACTAATGTCTGTGTAGTTTTTTTGAATTGTGAATTTGATAAAATTTTTAAAAACTTATTTCCTTATTTCATTTATACAACTGTGCATCATACTCTGACTAGTTTTCTTTGAACCGTTCGGACGAGTCGTCAACAAATTGTTGTTGATCCATGTCAAATAGTATAATATTACAGTATTTGTACGAGGTATAATGTTAAAACTGTTTTATGTACATGTATATATTTATACTATCATCATCTTTTATAAAAAATTTGCTGCACATTATTATATTAAAATTTACTCACGTAAAGCTCACAACCTGAATACAATGAAGAAAATTCTTGACGAATTCATTTTACTTACTTATTTTTATTTATCAGTAATGTAATATATTTTTGCTTAAATATTATTTGTAGCCCTTGATGTTTATATTATTTAATTATTTATTCCTTATTGTTTCACCATCAGATATCAGATGTAATTATAGAAATATACAATATACAATGTCGAATAGTTGTTAAATTGATGTTAGTAATAAAAAATGTTTTCCAAATACTAAACGGAAACCTTTAACTTATGACAAGTACCACAGACTACAGTATTTTAAATCTGAAAAATTATTATTTGCCCTTATTTTTTTCGTTTCAGCTCATATGAGATTGTCCCAAGTTTCGATCTTATGCACTCCTACTTTTATTTTGGGTTCCAGAATATATATTTATGAGTTTTGAGAAATAGGGTAAATATGGAACATTGAATCGGCAATATTGATTTAAGGGAGAAAATATTATACTGACAATAGACAGATGCAGGCAAAACTACAGAAGAGAGATACCATGCATAATGTTGAGATACACAGTAATAATAATTATTGTTACAAAAAATAATAAATAAATAAAACATCAGCAATAGAAACGTGTATGGAGTTTTAGAAAGTATGAACCACAATTTTTTTAAAGTTTTATCTTTAAAAAATTGTCATTGCAGAAAATTAACTTGTGTACCATCGAAATATGTATCAAAGTACATTTGATGAAACTAGAATTGAAAATCGATTCAGATGAAGTATGTTGCATATGTATGTATGTGCGTATGTGTGTATGCATCATTTCTACAATCTACTGAAAAAATTTTAAAAAGAAAAAATAAGTAAACTACACAACGCACACTACAAAACACATACACACACACTTGCACACATACAGATATCGATTTCCTTCCGTCCTCTTACACAGACTCTCTCCATAGGAATAATTCGCATCTCACAGTATGCTGAATACTGAACACAGTTTCGTGCTTCTATTTGTTTTGTGGACATTGAAATGAAACGATCCCTTCATACCCTCAGTAGCTGTATATTTGATATGGGAACGAAACCGTGGTTGGCATATTTTTAAGGATTCGAATTATTCAATATGCAAAGAAGCTGTTTTTATAAGAGAACCCGTTTAACATCAAATGTGTTTTCAATCTGTGTGTCATATATTATTATTGTTTGTAAGTACAAAAAACTAGCAGCAATATTTGTCTGATGAATCGGAAAAGTGGAATTTCATAATGCTATTGCAATTGGTGCTGTTCCTATATTCCAATTCATCAAACATTTTTTACGGTTTTTATGCAACAAGATTTTTATATATTTTTTTTCAATTACAAAGTAAACTGCTTTCAGGTACTTCATAAATGCTCACATATCATACTTAGATCATGTAATGACTTTACCAAATTTTTGACAAGTGGTAACACAAGATACAAAACAGCAGTTAAAAAGAATATGGAAGAAACTAAATCAAAACATACAGATATTGGAGAAAATGAACAACCAGGAAAATTTAAAAGGTAAAACATAGCATCAAAATTGAAAATATTGGAATATTGGACGAGAAAATAATATAATCAAATGGTATTCCCTATTTTATGTCTATACTTTTACTCTTGGGTGAATTTCTATAGTTACTGCAGACTTGAATGTACCAGTTAAATGGACAAAATCTGCAGTCACTATGAAAATTCACCCAAGAGTAAAAGAGTTCAACTCAAAGTACAGATCGCCTGGAATAAAGCTATAAAATATAACACTTGTAAAATTTCGTAAAGTCATTATTCAATTTTCGTAAATCTTTTGCATAAAACTCATAATAATAATAATAAAGTGCTAAAATTAATCATTAAAGGTAAAATTAAATATTATAGCTTAAATAAATGCTAATTAACCTTATAGTAAACTAATAACTATTAATTAAAAGTACTAACCTACAATATACCATGTATACTTAAATTTCAAAAGCATAACATGTGTATAGACCCAATATTCTTATATAAAATTAACATGATATAATAATTCGTATTGAATTAAGTACAACAAATTCATTTCATCACGTACAAACAAATGTTCTGTAAGCTGTAGAGGTGTGTAAAATGGTACTCCTCTTTGACTTTTAAAGCCTGTATTTGATGTGTTAACATAATACTAACAATAATAGTGTGAAACTGTAAACGTTTTTTTTTTGAACGGAAACGGAGGAACAGTTATCATCACCCAACATAAAACAAGCTTGTCAAAATCATACATACATACACATATTACTGAAAACTGGAGAGTTCCATGGACACTTACTGTAATTGTCGTCATCGTGGTGCAAGAAGTATAAGAGATGAGTTCAACTATGGTATTTTATCGTGTTTCTTTCTTGTTGTATGTATACATTATTGTAACTACACATCGATTATTACATGTATGTATAAATAAAGACATTGAGTTGACCACAAGTGGATGGCATTATTGGCGTTTGAATTGGCAATGATAATAATATTGATGGAAATAAGAACAACGCTGATGATGATGGTGGTGGGGGTTGAAGAGAGAACAAGCCGGACGGTGTTTCTCTCTTTTTCTCTCTGTCTGTATTTTTTTTGACCTAAATGAGAATGAAGAAACTAACAAAAGGAAGAGAAACTTTTACTTTTCTTTTTGTCAACTACTTATCACGATAGCACGATTTTTGTCGTTGCCCCTAGTTCTCGTTGTGTATCCAAGTTCTAGTTACCATTACTTCTAGGTTGGCTGTTTAAATGTAGAAAAGAATTTGGCTTTGTTTGGTCATTTTAACTTCTTCGGAGGCGGTTAGTTCTTAGAACAGGCAACTTTCAACTTGTATAGCAGCAGCAGCAGCAACAACAACAAGTAGAGTGTGGAGTACACGTAGACGTCAATTTTGTGTGGTGTTGAGCAGTAGCCGTCTCTTTCTTTCTTTCGTTCTCTCCCTCACTGTGTATCTGTGTATATATGTCTCGAGATTTTTGGACACCGTTGACGTTGGGCGTATACATAAAGTTTTGTTGAGATCGAAAGGCAAAAGAGAGTAAAATAGAGAGAAAGAGAGAAAAAGCGAGACACAGACAGAAGAAGAGTTTGGTGAATGGTTTTCCAGCCAGCTAGTGAACCGTTCACTTTCATTGGTATGTCTTTTCTCTCCTGCACATTCTCTCTCTCTTTCTCGTTTCTTCTTCTTCTTCTTCTTCTTTAAACTCTTGCTGATGGACGTGAAGAAAAGGAGGTAAAAGTATGGGACTTCTTCTTCTTCCTACAACTTCCACAATGGCATCCCATTTTGGTGGAAAGCCACATTTCTCGTTGCTGAAAAGTCTCTTTTTATAGTCATGCAGTTTTCCTTGGTTTTTTTTCTTACTGTTTATACAACTACTGCCACACACACACATACACAGTGCTATCCTTCAACGTTGTCTACTTCATCATGAACTGTGTTGTACATTAAAGTAGTAGTAGTAGTAGTAGTAGTAATAGTAATAGTAAGAGTAACAGAAGAAGAAATACTAGTAGTATATAGCTGTATGTATTGTACTTTTCTGTACAGCACAAAAGTCTTTGCACTTACTTGATTCTCTCCAGCACCGCAATCAAATTTCCACTCACACAAGTTTTATCGCTTTGATTCGAACGTTGTTGCTTCCTCTCCTCCATAATCTTGCTCCCAAAACCTCCGCCTTCGATGGCTTAGTAACATCCCAATCTTTATCTAACGATATTCTTCCTCTTCTTCTTCTTTTTCTTGTTGGAGCCAGTAGAAAGAATAAGAGGGAGATGTAGATGGAGAAGGAGAAAAGGAGAGAGAGAAAAACGAAACCATAGTATACACACGTCCACACACACACATATGTGTATATAGAAAGAGATGCATGTACATTCACATACAAATACATTCTTCCTTTTTGTACAGATAGTTAAGAAGATTGTGAGTTTCTATCCAGGCTTTTTCTTCAATATTCTACTTCCTCTAATCGCCAGTGGAAGTAGTGGTACTAGTTTAGTTGGCAAGGTAAAGGGAGAACCGATTTGTTGTCCGTACACGATATTCTCTTTCTTTTTCCTGGATTCTTGGTAAAGAAAAAAGGAATGAGTATAAAAAAAACTCTCTCTTTCTGGACAATTCAATTAACTTTTCCTCCCAATGGTTTTCCAGACAACTCCTCATGTACTTCATTTCCTTGTTGTTTTTTTTTCTTCGTCTTCTTGTGTTTCTCTCTTTTTCTTTTTTTGGATCTTCCTTTTCTTCTCCTCCTATCGAAAGTTGATGCTATGTTCAAAGTCCCTTCGATTCTGGAATCAATTAAGCCCGTAAAGTGGCACTACGACTTCCATCGCCTTACAACTAATTCTCTTATGCAGTTATCTGTACATGCATTAAACTTTCACTTCACTTTCAATCTTTATTTTTTTTCTCCTTTTTCCTCTCTTTCGTTCTTTCTTCACGTTGTCCACTTCACTTTCACAAGGCATTCATGCTTGCTTCGTTGTTGTACTATCTCTCTCTCTCTCTTCTTCATGTGTTGTGTAATCGCCATCATCGTCGTCATCGTCGATGAAACAGAAGAAATTAAAGTAGTACTGAATGTAGTAGAGGGTGAAGGAGAATGAATATTTCTACTACTACTACTACTACGATGCTACATTGGCAAACGAAAACTTTTCTTTTCGTAACAAAAGAAGGAATTTTCCCCTTTTTTATATATAATTCTGTCAGTCAGTCAAAGAGAGGACTTTTTTTTTGGGCAGAGTTTTTTTCAGGTTAAGAATTCACTATGAGAAGAATAGAAATTTTGTGTTAACCACAAATTTTCACACACGGAGTTTTTTCCTTTACTTTGGTTATGGGCGTCGTACATACTTGTATGTATGTATATATATAATAGTTATGTATTAATATTATATAATAAGAATAGCAATATATTGAGTATTGAAGAGAGAAGCATTACTTTTTAGTAGATAGGTGGGTTCATGTCGATCCAAACTTTAAAACTTCAGCCCAAGCTATAAGAAGAAGGTTGAGAATAATGAAATTTGTCATGAACGTTGTCATATATTTTTTATACATTTAAAGATAGATAATATATTATATGTAGTATAAGATATTTATTTGTATATTGTAGTAATATTGTATAGCGTGTGTAAGAACAAATGAAGGGCATAATATATATTATGCTATGTATATATAATATATATATTTGTTAAGATTATGGTTGAAATAGTGTTGTAGTTGCTGTTTTAACATATTTTGTTGTTGATTATTGCCAGAATTGAAACTGGTTTCACCATACTATACAATATGTATGTATATATATAATATATTTATGTGTTTTAAAAGTATTATGTAATAGCTCATTCATTTTTTTTTTTCAATTGTAATTTTTTTTTTAAATCTTCTACGACGTGGTAACCACTTCCATGTCTGCTGTGCGTTGTCAGCACCACCAGTCGAAATCTCGAGTCGAGTCCTTTGAATCACTGTGTAATGTATTATGTATAATAATCAAGTTTTTCTCTATATATATATATATATATTTTGTAAATTGATTTGGGTGTCATCAAACAAAGGTAACAAAAAGTAAAAGAAACAACGGTTTATTTTTGTCTGTCCACCATTAAGTTGAACAAATGTAATGTATTATTATAATTGATATTATTGTATCATTCGAAACTGAAAAATAATAATATAGGGAAAAATTTTGTTGTATATATATTTTTTTATGTATGTGGGTTCGTAACTTTTCACTGTTGATGCATATTTTTATCAAGCATCAATACGTTATTCACATTATAACATCCGTATACATTATATGTAAAGTTATATCCATTCATCCACATGCATACTTGATACGTGTACACTAAGAAATATTGCCGTTGTAAAGTTCCTTTTGTTAGGGTATGTATTAGTTTGTATTCTTTATATTTCTATGTATGTATGTTGTTTATTTATATAA
The DNA here is from genome assembly GCA_034698265.1 of Sminthurinus aureus. NCBI lineage: Eukaryota > Metazoa > Arthropoda > Collembola > Symphypleona > Katiannidae > Sminthurinus > Sminthurinus aureus. The sequence continues at coordinate 11,940 of JAQGBH010003396.1, read as the reverse complement.
AGATGTTTTTTACATGTATATTTATATAGATCCACTCAAGTTTCATTCAAGAGATTCCAAGATAACTTAGATCATATTCACAATAGTTTTTATTGCACAAAGTCACGAAACCCCAATCAATTTGCGTGTACGTTTTTTTAAATATATTTGTCTGTATATTATATATGAGCAACAAATTCTTATGTTTGTAGGTTTTTTTTTGCAAGCCGTTGTTGTTATGTTGCAGTTCCATACATTGTTTTCAAGAGGTACACAGGTCACACTATATAAATATATATTGGTGGTATGGCACTGAAATGCTTGTAATAAACTTGATTATATTTCTTTTTGTTTTCTTTTGTGTTATTTCCAATATCAACATGAGAATGATTTACAAAGTTTTATACCTTGATATATATACATGTGTTTTAGTAGTGAAGAGTATATACAAACGAATAAAAACAACTGAAAATTTATATAATAATTGTATTCATGTATATCATGTTCACTTGAATAAATTAGATGAACTACACTGCAGAGATATTTCTATGTAGATATTTATATACATATATTATGATGTTCTGGATCAACTGAAGAATAAAAAACATGATTAAGTGGTAGTAAGAACAAATAATAATACAAGTGATTTATGTACGAATAAATATAGTTTGTTTTCTCCAAAAAGTCAAATAAGTTGACTCACGAATTTTTGAAAATTTCGTCCATTTTCTTTTTTTGTATCAAGTATCAACTGGGTCAAAATAAAAAGGACTGAATTGAAATCTGTGTTTCTTTCTTGGATTTTAATATATCTCTTGTTGTTTCCTTCGTTAATCTTTCCCATATGTAAATTATATAGATGTATTGCATATATAGATAATAATATATATAATATGTGGCACTATATAAAGTTTTTGTTTGCATTTTATATTATGTTGTTTTTAAAATAAATTATGTAAATATATACAATATATAAAGAATGTAGATGAGTAGTATCCATGCTTTAATTTCATGCATGTTTCGGTCTTGTTGTTGTTGTGCATCTTTGTTTTTCTGTGTTTTGAACAAGCACACAGAAATTGTTTCAGTGTATACATGAACACATTCGACGAATGTCCACTGTATATATACCGTGAGTCTCCATTTTGGTATCTTTATTAGGTAAGTATATTGCTTGAATTTGTGTGTATAGAATATAGAAGTACCTCAGCCACACAACAACAAAAGAAAAAGTACAGAATGAGAGAGATTGAGATGGGAAATGAAAATTTAGAGTGAGTCTTTTCATGCATTTTTTTAGTTCCATCATCATTAACAAATCAAAACTGTGAGGGAGTGAGATATGTATATAAACTTTAGAGGGAGAAAATGAGAAATAAATGCAGAGGAAAAAACTCAATTTCAATTCTTCTAGATGAGTCCAGAGAACGCGAGCCAGTTTTTTGATAACCACAATCATGATGGACGTTGTCAATTTTTGTAACTGTTCATAAAATCAAAGTAATGTCCCAATTGGTTTTCTTTTTTCCTTCTGAATTGCTTCAAAAACTGCACCAGTAAAACAAAAACAAAAATTCCCAAAGTATCTGGTTTCCCAATGTCACGTCACATCATGAATTTCCTTTACTTAAAAAAAATCTTCAATTCATTCATGATGCTTTTCATACATACTTCTGCAGAAAATAATTTCGGTGTTGGCCAATTCTAATAATTTGTTCACTTCCACAGCTCACTCCCGAAAAACAAAACAACAAAATATTCAGAAAATTCCGCTTGCTACAATTACATAAGAACTTTTGTTGACGTATGTTTATGATAACAGTTGTTAATATTGAGCACGAGTAGCACGGATCAAAAGTTATTCAAAATATTATTATTTGCTTTTCCAAAACGTAACAAACAACAAAACTCACAAAATAAACTCAAAATACAAAATCAAAATGTCTTGTTCACAGCACCGTCACGTTTTCCATGGGAAGCACTGTTTCAGACAGTTTTTTAAAAAAGTCAGTAGAGGCAATAAAATCCAAAAAATTCAAAAAGTTTTCGTCATATTATTCTTTCCAATTTGAATATAATGAGCAGATGAAATTGGTTTTTCCTTCCTTATTATGGTAAACGAAGGAGTCATTGACCAAACAAAAAAGAAGATAAATAAAAATGGGCAGGGAGAAACGAACATAATCATAATGATAAATTGTTTCTGGCTGTTGAATTTTGTTTTGTTTTCCTTGCATGAACTGTATTATATGTTTGATGAAAGTTCCATTAAACTTGTGATTGTGTCGATTTGTTGGGTGTAGAAACAATAAAGAAAAAAATTCGATGAGCCGAGAGGGCAACGTAGAGGAAGAAAAAAAACTGTGATGGATGTTATTGTCACTTTGGTGTTTGTTGTTGTTGTTGTTGTCAAATAAAAAAAGAAAAGGTGAACGAAAGTTCTTCATATCCTCATGATCTCTGTACTTGTGACTTGTGACCTGATGTTCAACTTTTCCAAACAAAATGGATGGGTGTGATGTAGTACTAATAAGAGTACATGTGAATGATGTCTGAATATATTTTTCTAGGTTGTTGTTGTTTTGGAGAATCAACAAAAAAAAAAACGTTCTGCAGTGGTTGATATACTTGTTGTTGAATGGAATTTTAATTGTAGCTGTTATAGCTGTAAGTAGTAGTTACTGTTGTTGTAGTAGTAGTGGTAATGGTGGTGGTAGTAACAGAGTAGTTGGTTTTAAAAAGAATGTTGATGATTCAGTTCATCTCGGGAAAATCGACTTGGACTTCGACTGGTTGTCACCACCAGTATCAGCAGCAGCATGGAGTTGGTGTTGTCGCCAGAGCATTGTTCAGAAGTGTGCTTAGTATTATTGACTTTTGTTTTGATCGGCTTTTTGAGGCCATGATCTTGTGTATTGTTGTATTTGTTTTTTCTTGTTGTTGATGGAGAAAAAAGTTTGAGTGAGAATCAAGGGACGAAAACCTGAGGGGCTGAAGCGAGCACTGCGACTGTTGCGATGATGGTAAAAAGAGTGAAAATAATGAGACAAAGTCGGTCGACAACCTGAAAGACACAAAGCAAAAAAAAAGAAGAAAATTACATATTAGATAATTTTCCCCATTTAAGATCTATTTCTACGCATGCATAAAACAACAATAAAATATAATATTATTATCATCTTCTTTATCAATAGTTTTTATTAGTAGCAAATTTTTAAAACTTCTTACCATGGCGGCAAACTTCCACTCATTGGTCACTTCGGCTGCCTCATCATCCTTACGGATTTTATCCGTGATCACTCTTATTTCTTTGAGAATCAGGGATAACTCCCTATGAGCACCCAAACAGGGGTGATGGCTAACAGTCGATGCTATGGGATCTTCATGAGAACCGCCGATTCGCCAACCTAAGAAATAGATAAAATAAAAATACAAGCATTAATATTAGAGGATATTGGAAAAGATTTATGTCTCAAACACAAAGAACTAAATATTATACTTTTATTCACTATTTTAAATCAATGTACTACAAACGTAATATTATTTTGTGAATAATTATTATTTGTATTTTTAAAATTTAGTGTACGGGTTTGGTTAGAATATGCATACCATGCTTACTTTCACCATGTACTTTATGTATGCATGTGCGTGTGCGTGTGTACACATAATTATAATAATATGTGCTAAAAAAAATTAACATGTGTATGGATTTTTTTGGTACGTGAAATTATGAATTAATTTACCTGGCGTGCTATGCGGGGTGGTTCGAAGCGTTGCCGGCCGAAAGTCGTCGTCCATATCTAAATATTGTAATTACATTTTACATTACACTTGAAACATGTAATTAATAACGAATTATTTAAAAAACTTGAACTACATTTTTTTGACATTCAGTTCCCCCTCGCCTTCTCCCTTTCTTTTTTTCCCCATAAATTTCTGACTCTTTATTTTCACCAATTCTTAATCATTTCATGCGTCATATTATCACGATTTTTTGTTTGCTTTTATACATGCAGATAAAAAAAAAGTTCTATACAAAATATTGCCTCTTCTTTAGTTGTTTTTCTTTCACTATACATTGTACATGAATGTTGAGAAGGATAGTCGAGACTTTTTTTATTTTCTTTTTCCGTTTGAGGCAATACTATAGAAAAGAACGTTGTAAAAACTGCAATATATTCTACTACTAACTAACCCGCGGCGAACCATCCTCCTCGTCTATTGAATTGATGAAATATAAAACAGTCAATGTTAGGAGCTCCACCGGTAAAATTGGATTTTCCTACAGATTTATTGGACAGGCCGGAGAGGAGAGATACAGTATTTATAAGCAGTTACAAACCATGTTTTGTGTTGGCTAAAGCACAACCGTTCTGAACAAGCTACAATTTTTCGTGCTCCCATAAAGACATGTATGTATTATCAAAACGAGAGGGAGAAAGAGAAAAGAGGGTAGACTGCTACGTACGTGAATGAACAAGAGGGAAACTGTGAGTTTTGTGTATGAAAAATAGTAAAAAAAAAAGAAAAGAAAGAAAGAAAGCACAAGATAGAGAGTCGAAAAAGAAAAAAAAACACGATGCTCACCGAGGACGTTCGCCAGCAGACTTTTGGAAGATCGTTCTTTCATTTCGAGCTCACGAATCTGATCCCGCATTTTGGCAGTAGCAGCCATAGCCTTCAAAGTGATTTTATCACCCGGACGACTCATCCTCAAAAACCATGGAAGCCATTGCAAGAATACCACTCGAATCTATATATGTAGAGAAAAAAAAGATTTATCAAGTCACCAGTCACCAAAACTGTCAAAATCCTACTTTACACTTGTTTAAACAACACCAATATTTCAATTTCGCACTCTCATTCTCTCTATAATCTTGATGTATCAAACATCAAACAACAAGTTTTTCAATTTTTTAATCCTTAAGAACATTGAATATAATATTATTTAATATGTCAATAAAATAACATTCAATTACAACTTATAAATTATAACTAAATTATTATAACCTAAATTATATAGTTTGCTAGAATACAAGACGAAATGTTTTTTTTTTCTACGTAACCAATATACTTTAAAAACATATACACTGTATATATACACAATAATATATTATTATATAACCAAACTAGCAGATTTGCTAAGTTTTTTTTGTTGTTGTTGAATTTTTAAATCAGGAACTATACAACACATAACTTAACAGTAGAAGCATACTTATTATTAGAGAAGATTTTCTTCTCTATACATGTACCATAGTCCATAGTACACGCCATGCATCACACAAAGATAACATGATAATAATATTATAAAAGTTAGATAATCTGTCATTTCTTACCCATTGGGACATTTCGTGAGTGTCGGCCGACCGATGATGATAATTCAAGATTAAAATCGTTGAGACCACCGAGGAGGCTACCATGAACATGATACAATTGAAGTATGTACCTAAACATTCCAGCAACATACAATAAATCATTTTTTATCTCCCATTTCAAAATTACACTTCTCTTTTGTTTTTGAACAAATAATACTAAAATAATACACGAAATAATTATTATTACATTCTATTCACAAAAAATAATCACAAAGACTGTATAGTAATTTAAGGCAATAGCAAATAAAGAAAGTATATATATATTATAGAATACAGAATATAAACAAATTTCATAATATTTTATGGTACATAGTTACAGACGTTCTTTACTGTACACATATATAGATTAACCGTCATCTAATTATTAAACTAATCATAATCTACGACTAGAAGAACGTTGTATTATACAACTTGTACATATTCATACTAATGATAAAAGAAAACTTATCAAGTTTTTTTTAGCAAAATTTTCAATGCCCTTGTGATAGATGCACAACATGCACTATATATATTTTCATTTTAAATTTCTACACTACGCTACGTTATAAAGTTTATATATATATATATATATATATTCAAGCAATTCACAATCCAAGAAAAGGAAAAAGCAAGCAGCTCATTCCATAGTACAAGATCGGAAAAAGTCTTAGATTTAGGATATACATATATATTTTTTCATTATATTATTATTATTATCATCATCACCATCAGTTAAATGAAACAAAATGTTGTTTCATTATAAGATTGGCTGCTCTTATAGTCACGGAAAAAATGGGTTACAAATTACATAATATTTATGTAATTTAAGTGTTTTAATTTTTTTTTTCAAAATTTGTACTTTGTTCAAAAAAAAAGAGAGAAAACTTATCAAAAAATCTCATTTGATTGTTGAGATTTATTAAAAACAAAAGTTTTTCGTGCTATGAAAAATTACATGAAGTAGAGAAAATGTGCAAAACTGATGGGAAAATGTACAAAAAAAAAGAAGAAGCAATGTCATAGAAAAAGAAGTGTCTATATATGCAATTATACTGCCTTGTAAAGTACATAAAATATGAACAGTATAATAATTCAAAAGTAGATCACTCTTTCTAAACTCTATTCATTGCAAATTTAAATCTGGCAAAAAAAATATTTATATAGTTCAAAAAAGAATTGATTACTATAATAAAATATTTTACATACTATCAACTATTTAAAGAGTTATACTTATATAGTATAATGAAATCAAAACAAATGGCAATCGACAAGAGAAAATGAATCTTCATGCCTCATGGAACCATAATATATATAATTAAACAAAATTGATAATATCATGTGCATCAGCATCATATGGTGTTAAAATATATAATAAAGCAAATATATATTGAGATAAAAGTGAGAGTTTGATGAACTCTCAAACATTCTACTATAATATTTTATGCATAAAACATGGTGGCAATATTATGAAATTACTTTTTGATATTATGAGAAATACATTGACAAAGAGAGAAAAGATTGAATTGAACAAAGACTGAAAATTTGAAAAAAGCATGCTCATATAGTAATGAGATGACAATAAGAAGTATATAGATATAGGTATATTATAAAAAAAGTAGATTTTTTAGATCAGAAATTGACAATTAGCGACGCTAAACGCTAAATTATCGTCATGTTATTATGAAGACTACCAAAGGTACATAATGTGTACAGCAAATTAAATGGGATATATTTATATGTATACGGAAATACGGAAAGCTAAACGGATAAGGAATTAAACTGAAATGATTTTATCAAAAAGACATTGAAGAAAAATTGAATTAAAACTTCAAAAGAGAAAGTATAATATTCAAAATATTATCTGTACATTTGTATGATGTTTGTACATCATAGTCAAAAGCCAAAATCGAAGCATGGATAGCATCTCATTTCACACACAACTTTTTTTGTCAAGGGGTTGACTTTAATCATCATTTGAATGTAGAAATACAGATGAGACAAGTTGAGGTTGCTTTCTATGTCTTTCACTCTCTCATTCAACCTGATCACAACTATAGTTGAAAATTTGGTTCAAATTCAATCCTGTAAAGAAACTTGGGGAAAACAATAAAAAACATCCACCAAGTTGTGCTTCTTCTTCTTTTCTTACTTGGAATTTACCAGCAATCGACGAAATCTTGAAAAGTATTAAAAATATTATGAGTTACCCTGTTGTATAGAGTACCCTCGTCAAAATATTGAATTGTACATCTCGTTTATACCACAAATGTAACGTAATCAAATTTGCGTAATAAATATGAAAATAAAACCACCTTCAATGACTCGAAAGTCACATGACCAAAAGTATTAAGAAATGAAGATATCTCTGTATTTCGAGCTCGGTCAAGCAAAAGTTTGACCAAGAGTTTACAACGAAATACATCGACATGGTTGTTTAAAAGTTCAAAACATTTGCACTGAAACTTGGGAAATTCAAAACCTTCAGTATATATCAAGTAAAACATCATACGGACGCGTGTATATTATATATAATAATCAAGCACTCACGCAAACTAGTACATAGATATACTTTTATACAAATCTATGCATTAGTTTGAGCGTCCAAATAAATACAGTTGTTTTAGATAAACGCTTCTTATTTAAAATCAAATTGAAAAATTTTGAAAATAAAAAACATAGCAGTTGCACATAAATTATTGTCAAATTGTATAGCTAATAAAAACTATATCTTTGAAAAATCAACCCAAAATTAACCATAAATTTTTACATCTACGACAGAAAACTTTTTTTTAACGCATGAGAGAGATTTGTTCATTTTTACAAAGAAACCGAAAAAGAAAACAAAATGCCAAAATCCAAAGTCATGATTGTCACTGTTCTTGTTTTTGTTAGGAATGAATTTTAATGGACTGTAAAAGTTGATCAAATATCGTTTTGTTGTTGTTGTTGTTGCGTGAAATGTAAAATGGAAAATCTTAATAATATAATATTTTATAAAAAGTAGTTATGTACTGGGGCAATGTAAATTGTACTACATAAGGGTTCTTGAGAAAATAAGAAAAAAGAGGGGTTTTATTATGTTGACACAGTTGTAGTTGTTATACTGAATCAACACAACATGTTTTGAAAGGAAATGTTTGGTGTCAAGCTATTATATTGTACTAAATAGCTCATTTTTAGGACAAGTAAAACATCAAATAAATTTTGAAACGACACAGGACTAAATGCTCAGCAATGATTTTACGGTATAACTATGTATAATTATTGGTTTCAAGCTGCTGTTACTATTAACCATAGTCATATCACAAATGTAATCTAACTACTTGAGGATTTTTAGCAGCAGAATGGGTCTTGAGGATTTTAATGTTAAATATAGATTTTAGCAGTATTATAATTTATAATATGATAAAAGGGTATAATATATAATTTTTTTGATCGTGAACTTGATTTGTATGGTATGTATTACGAAATAAAAGAATAGTTGTAATAACGATTCCTCATTTTCAAGTTTATAGATTATAACAATAATATACGCACCCAGTATCGGTAAGGCATCCGACACCTGCGGAATATTATGTAGTTAAATACAAGAGAGTGTTTTCATTATATTCAATCTTAATTGATTTGAAAAGAAAATAACATTATGTAAATTCACACTGCATATTCTTTTTAAATACTGAAAACGCTAAAATACATAAATTATACCTGCGGTAGAGTTTCCGCTACGAGATTGTGAAAAACCGTCAGTGAAAGCAATATGGTCACGCCTGTTTGGTTTCGTATGTATACATTTGTTTTTTTTTGTATTTGAATATTTTCAGTATTACAGGTCGTGTATTCATTCAGATGGATTATATTTGGTGTAGATTGTTATTAATGTTTGCACGTGGTTGATTTAGTTGTATTGTTGTCCAAGTCAAAGTAGAACAAAATAAATACAAACAAGAGAAACAAATAAATACATTAAAGCAGTTTAGTAGTAATAATTTTTGTATAATAATAATAGTATTCATAACTAAATAATAATTAATTATTATTACTAGTAAAAGCAATAATCATGATGGTAGTTCAAGTATGAACTATTATCATAACTATTGGTGGTATAAATACATAGGTAAAATAAAAATTCAATTCATACAGTCTAATATTTTGTATGGGATGGGGGTTAGTGTTAAACGGAAACTCAAAAACAACAAGGATAAAGAGGAAACGGAAAGAAGGGTTAAATTGATGAGTAAATAAATGATTGGCTCACTCCGTACAGATAGATGGATGGATAGATAGATAGATAAGAGTCTTATGGAGAGGAGAAATAAGAGTAAAAGAAAACGAAGCAACAGCAAAAGACGTGGATAAAGACCAACAGAAATACACATGGATGGAAAGAGACAGAGAGAGTTGGAATCTTACATATGTATTGAAACATCAACATGACTTGATAGGAAAGCCATTCGGTTGATTTATGGTCTAGGATTCCTTCTCAATGGAAATTTATTTGTTGGAAAGATATTGGAAATTGGATATGAGTCAGATTTCGTTCTCTCTCTCCTTCTGTGTCTTGTTCACAGAAAAAGGAGATTGAGAAAAGAAATTCTTCTTTTTCTCTTTCTCTCTCTCTGTAACTCTCTTTCACTTCTATCTGTAGTTTTCTGTTCTCTGTATCCCAGCCCTTCAGAAAATCACTTTTAACCATCTAGCAAAGGATCAACCTAAGATCCATTTCCTTTCTGTCTTGAAAAAAAAGTACATGGTTCTCATTGGATTATTCTAGAGAAAATAGATTAAATTCAAAGTAGCAATAGTGTTTGATGCAAATGCCAATCTATCGTATCTCATCGCATCACATTTCCCTTTTACTTTACTTCCATCTCCTTTCAGACTCTATCCATCGATTATTATTGGGTTTCAATGGTCTTCTACAAGGTTCACATGCTTTACATAATAAATGCTAAATTCTAGCTATAGATATAATTTACCAATAATACGAATTTACAGAAATACATAAAATATATATACATACTTTAAGATTACCATCATTTGAAATGTACCTTGTGCAATGGAGGGATAGAGAGGTATATATATATAATATACAAGTATGCGTATGTATACGGATTATCCATCTCTCTTTATTTCCCTTAAAATATGTTTCGTGTGTACGAACATAATATAATTATAAAACGTAGAGCATTTTAAACGCAATAGGTATTTTTTAACTTTTCTCATACGTGCTTTCAGCCATGTACATACTTATATAGGGAATATTATAAGACACATGTGTAATAGATTTATGCCACTACGCAATATTTATATATATCCAATAAAGTCGATTTTCAAGTATCAAGTACGGGCATACTTGAAACTTTATAAGACATCTTTACGGTAAAATGATAGTCTTTTTATAGACAATTTTTCATTTTTCAAACAGTTCATATGAAAAATGCCATTGCCATAATATACTCTTAATATTAATGTTAATATTACACGAAATTTAATACCTTTTTTTCCCTTCAAAAGGATATTTGACACTCCACTTGATGAAATTTTGAAATGTTAGTTTTTTTTCTCTACAGTTAGTATAAAACGGCCAACGTATATTATTATGTAGTTACTGCATGTATTATGACTTTACTTTATATATTTTACAAGGACAATTACTATATATACATGAATTATGACATATTGTCACGAAAATGTTTTATTCATGCATCTACGTTCTAAATCGATATTTAAGTTTCTATTGATTCTTATTAAAATTAACAAACAAAACAAACATAAAATGGCAAGAATAAAAATTTGATGTAAAACAACATTTACGAGTCAACAATATTTTAACTAAGAGCCATGCTATTATTTTACTAAAGTACATTTAGCATAATATATTTTGTATTTTAACCACAGACGACATTTATAGTATTTTACATTAAAATTGTATTTCCCCAAGTTTCTGCAAATGTTTTCGAAAATACGTTTAAGATTGGTTTACTGAGCACACTGTTTAATATAAAAGATATACAGTGTCCTATGTACTCAGTTGTTCGAAAAAAAAAAAAAAAAAAAATGATGCTTTACGCGTATCATTAGTTTTTTTTTGTGTTGTAGTTATGTACACATAACCACATAAAATATCCATTCTATACGAAAATTCTTCATCATTTATACATATATCCGGTTTAGCTTATTGAGCTGAAAACAAAGTCAAGTTGAGGGTTCAAAAAAAATGTTGTCATTTTCAACAGACATGACACTGAACAAAAAGTTTGTGTGAAATGAGATGCATTATACGGAAAATATCCCTTTTCAGTATTCAATTATAAAAGTAGTACCTGCTTGTACAGGTATAAGAGAAGTACAAAAGTAAATGAAACATGAGACTTGCCTTGCAAAAATGAAGTTTTAATAACAATAATAATGAATATTATTATTATTATTATAATATATAACATCACTCAAATTATAAAAAGAAAAGGAAGGATTGTGCAAGTTACCAAAATTAGTGAAAAGAGTTTGTGGATTTTGATTCCCAAAGTTATACAATTAGATGTACATATAAACTAGACGAATAGAGAGAGAGTGTGTGTGAAACGCATAAATGTGTAAAATAAACAAA
>JAQGBH010003395.1:0-20049 GCA_034698265.1 Sminthurinus aureus | reverse complement strand
CACGAGTGCAAAGGAGCTCCAGAACAAATTGAACGACTGGATAGAGCTGAAAGTACGAATAAATATTAAAAAAATCTGTTTAATCAACATGTCATTACTATTCTGTGATAAAATATTTATCTAAGAAATATAGAAATATATCGACTAAGTTCTAGATTCTAGAAGATTTAATCCACAAAATTACTTGACTGTTTGTTGAACTTGTACTGACTTTTCGTCTGTATTTCTTAGACAAGATGTATGAAAGAGTAGTAGTTATTACTATATTACTATTCATTGAATAAAAACTTTGAAATTTTTCTTTGAACAGAGCACATAAAACTAGTTGAAGAGAAATTTGGAAAAATGAAGGACGTGTACACAGGCCTACGGTAAATACGAATGTTCAAATGTTTATTCATGCTTGCTTGTTTGGTTTATTTATTTTTAATTTCACGTTATCCGTTGATTTTATGCTAACTGTTTAATATATTATATATTTTATTCTTTCCAGTGAGGAGCACATCGATCTTCTTCGAAAAGTACTTTAATATTTAATAATAATAATTATTATTGTTATATATATTATGATGTTTACGAGCATTTTGTTCTTTTTGTTGTTCCATCTATTGTAACTTAATTTACTTTTCGTCGTCTTTTCAATCGTAGAAAGCATCCGTGGATAAAGAACTGGTTGAATTAAAGAAGGGTGTTGAAAGTCAAAGTGAAATGGCGCTTTTATTGGAGAAAGTAAAGCAGGACAAAGCTGAAGTAGAAATGGAGTTAGCAGACAAGTTAAAAAGCAAAGTGACTTTGTGTGAAACATTGGACCAATCCGTTTCAGATTTAAAGTGTCAAATTGAAGTATGTGCCGTCTTTACACTCTATGTTGACTAAAATGATGTTTTATACTTTATTGAATTATCAAATGTCAAATCAATGAGTGACAAAGGGGAAATAAGGGAAAGTGTTTTAAAGTTTAGTATAATTTTTTTAATTACATTTCAGAAAATGGTGCAAGAGAAAGTAGAGCTTGAAACAGAATTGTCCGAGAAGCTTAATACAAAAACGTCTCACTGTGAATCATTAGACAAATCCGTCATTCATTTAAAAGCCCAAATTCAGGTACAACACAAAAGTTATAAAAGTACCAATAAGGAATTATTCATTTTATATTTTATACATAAAAATTGATTAATTTTACAAAAAATTAAATGTTGTCAATTATGTATTCTGTAGGAAATTTCTGGAGAAAAGGCATCTCTTGTAGAAGATTTACAACAAAAATTAACCGCAAAAGACAGTATATGCAACGACTTGACCGAATCCGTTGCCTCACTCAAGTCACAAATCCAGGTGAGAAATCATTTCAGGCTAACTTTACGCGAAAAGTGATAAAAGATAAAAGTACCACAAACCATAAAGAACCAATAATTATATTACAAGTTGTGTTTTCATGGTTTGTTTCTCAATTCGTAGACTTTGGAAAGTACAAAGGAAGAATGTGAACAAGGATTAACGAAAGAATTAGAATATAAGAAAATCCAATTGAAATCTCTTGAAGATGCCAAAGAAACCCTCGAAACTGCGAACAAAGTTAGTCGTTTTAATCTTAATTTTGAATTTCAAGTGGTGATAAATTGGTCATTAAAATTGCATGTGTTATTATTATTTTCAAAATTAGCTAGATCAATGGAGATTTCATGAACCAAAAGTTAATTTTCATTGTTAATTTTTGGACATTATTTCAGAAACTCACAAGTGAAATGGAAAGTTTGAGTGGGCGCTTAGGAGAGATTGCGGATGAACTATCAAAAACAAGCAATAGTAATCAAACCTTCCAGGAACAGATCAAAGCCCTCCAACTCCGAATTACAGACAATCAAACTAACATGGAGAAGGAAGCTCTTAAGCATTACAACGACCTCTTAGGTACAAACAAACATAAATATTGGGATAGTTTTGTATTTTGTATTTAAATTCTGTACTTAATTTTTTAATCCTGTATTTATTATTTGGTGCATGTATGATATTTGATATTTAATTAATTATTTGTTCATTATTTGTTCATTATTTTTCAATACAGATGTCTGTATAGAGCAGTGTGATAACGTTGTCCGAAAGACTGTTGATGATATAGAGAATCCAATGTTAAAAGGTGGATCGGGTAGTTTGGATCATTTCATAATATCTTGCAGAGCCATAATGCAAGATTCTGTAGTAAATCTCCAAGTTACAACGGATAAAGGATACTCGAATTTCATCGCCATCAAAGAACTGGTCGAGAAACTGCCTCTCTTTACTCATAGTAGTTCTTCATTAATGGTCCATGGGAGTGCAACTTCAAGAACGTCCGCTGATATTCAGAAAGGAGACAACATGTTAAATGACTGTCGTAATCTGGGAACTTCTCTTCTTGCTCTTTTTAGTCAAATAAAAAGGAGAACACCAAAGAACGAGTTGGATTTAGGTTATAAGGAGGTGAATGGAAAGTTGGAAACATTACTGGAGACTGCAAAGGGTATGGGTAGTTCACTGGCAGCAGAAGTGGATGCAGCTGATGCTTTGGATAAGGAATTACAAGCAATGGAGCAAGCTATTGAAGAGGCCTCAAAGAAAATGGAAGAAATCTTGAGTAAATCCAGAGCTTCACACACTGGAATCAAATTAGAAGTTAATGAAAAATTAATCGACTCCTGTTCTGCTCTTATGCAAAGTATTCGTCAGTTGGTTATCAGGGCGAAAGGACTACAACATGAAATTGCTGCCCAGGGACGAGGTTCATCATCAGTCAAAGAATTTTATAAGAGAAATCATCGATGGACAGAAGGACTTATATCAGCAGCTAAATCAGTGGGAGTTGGAGCAAAATTTCTTCTGTGAGTCCACTTTTCTACCTTTACTTTTAATTTTTAACAATAATAATAAAAATTAAATTAGTATTATTATTATTAATTAGTGATTAATCCATTTGAATTCTCTAAGTTACAATTTATAATTTGGACCTATTAATGGTTTTGTATAGTGAAAGTGCAGACAAAGCTGTCACAAATCAAAGTGGAAGTTTTGAGTATTTGATTGCCTCTTCCCAAGAAATTGCTGCAAGTACCATCCAACTGGTTGTAGCAAGTCAAGTTAGAGCAGACAGAAGTTCAAAGAATTTGACACTATTAAAACAAGCATCCACAGGTGTTAAAACGGCGACGGCACATGTTGTAGCCACAGCCAAGGATTGTGCCCAGCTGATTGAAGAATCAGATGATATGGATGTGACCAAATTATCTCCTCATCATGCAAAGAGAATGGAACTGGAGACACAAGCAGAAGTTTTGAGGATTGAATCAGAACTTGAAAAGTCTCGATTAAAATTAGCAGCATTAAGACAAGCACACTACCATTCTGATGGATGATCAACTTGAGCAACATGCGTATAATATATAATATACAATATACACGTATACAATATATTATAGTTTGTCGATGTTGAGACAAAACTAATGATGATAAAATTGATAATCTTTTGTATTGTGTAATGAGTCTTCATCACTCCATCATGATACCATTACATTACATATTACATTGTTATGTATTATATTGTCGTTAGCAACTATTCTTGGTCATTTTTCCAGTTTATCATTATTTTTCTAGTGCCCGAGTATATGCACAAGGAGAACAAGCAAAATATTATACAGTATAAAATGTGTCACGCATGCAACAATGTTCTATGTACAAACATGAATATATTCTACTCTACTCTACTCGACTGTATCATTTTATAATATTTTTTAACTGTGGTGTAGATGGATGCAAAATATCCCAACCCTCCTAATTTTAATAGATAACATGTAGATTTCAGACAAAATATTATATCTACATGCAATTTTATGTTTTGTACATGCTAAATGCTAAATGCTTCAATATAGAAAGTATTTAGTACACACACTTTGAATTATGAGTTATGACGATAATATGATGTTGCACTACTCGTTCTTTGTTTAGATGATATGTTATGTTTTGAGTATTATTATGTGAGTTAAATGAAAACATATTTTGTATTTAGTATTTATACTACAAAAATGGAAGTTAGTTCCTTTTCTCGACCTCCTCCTCATCAAAAACAAAGAAGTTGCCAGTTGCAATGTCCAGTTTTTTCCTCTGCTGCTATAATGTATAATGTATAATCTTTTACCCATTAGATGATGTACAAGAGAGAAGAACAAGAATTTACTATTACCTAATACCATTCATCGTTAATCGTTATCCTAAAATATTATAATAATATTATCCTCTTGTTACAAACTAAACCAAACTCTTGCATTTCAATTGTCCTCTACTCGGTAACAAACTATATTATCACGTCCTGTTATACGTTACATAAAATCAAGTCAAGAATCAACAAGACACGGAAGAAGACAACAGCGGAATATTAAAACAAAATAAATAATAATTAAAATAATGCATTTTAAATTTTAACTTTTAACATATTATTACAAATTAAAAAATATATATTATATATTTAAAACAATGTGTATTGTTATACAAAATATCCTTGTGTATCTTGTTTGTACAGATCATTTCTATTATATTATGAATATATTTATATGTATTGTGTACATTTATCTACATCTGCAATCTATATAAGATTTATTACAATTACAATTATTATTATTATATCTATTTATAAGCTTGTGTACATTATTAAATAATATAAACTTTGTATCGTACACACGATAATAAAATGTCATATTTCTAGTTACAAAATCCCTGTGATTTTTCCCTGTGTCAAAAGTCAATATTTTCCAGGTTCATAATACATACATAAATCAGCAGTACATTTGTTCCGCACGGGAAAACTTTCGTTTTTGGCAAAATGGCAAAATACAAAAAACGCATTTGAACTTGGAACACTGCAAACTGTATAGGTACTATATTATTACTACTATCAACTTCCACACATACGCAAACACTACGCAATTCATTTCATGATGCATAATGACGTTCAACTTGTGAACATATGAAACATATAAGAGATGCAACAAGTGAAACATTGAAATAAAAACACAAGTAAATGTATAATGTTTAATGTTATATAATAAAATTTTTACTCTCCACAACAGAACTCAGTAGGGAGATCAGATTCAGATGCATACTTACTCATATGTACATGGAAATGTATGTAGTGAACATGAGTTTTGAATACTAATAACTTAATTGCTGTTTACCTTGAGTCACGGGCATTTTTCTTGCTTTTGAGTCAAAAGTTTTAACTTGTAACTTGTGACCGAGTATGATTATGTATGATGGATGTACCATATTTAAGACTTGTAATAGTTTGTAGTTGAAGATTGTAGATGTAGGTTCGTGTTTGTCGTAAAGGAAAAGGGGAATTTTATACATAATGTTATGATGTTCTACAGTCTAGAGAATAGAATAGAATAGAGAGATGTGGAAGGGAATGGAGAATGAAAAACATAGATTCACATACGCACAAGCTACGATTCCACACCCAAGTTTCTGACCAATCAGATTCCCGTTTCTAGGGTCAGGTAAGAAAACTCCTTAATTAAAATGCATCATGTCACTCAATTTTTTGAATAAACTGGAAGAGCAACCTTTCAGAAATTAATTTACATGATATTAAGCCCATTTCAAAACACATTTTTATCATGTGTGTATTATGCATTATGCTTCTTGTGTGTTGTTCATAATATGCTGCTGTATGCTCATCATAATATTACATATCACATATGATGATGAATTCCATAATTTTCCACCTTTTCCCATCTCAACCAGTTAAGAAGAATAAGAAGAAGAAGTCCAACTTCAACAAAATACGTAAATAAGTCCATAAATAATAAAAAGTTGAGAACTGAGAACAGAAGGATCTACGTAGAAAAACCTTGACGGCAAAGGGAAGAAAATCAGTTGATAATTTTTAATGATCCGCAAAGCATAATAGAAAAAATACTAGTACAATATCAAGTATAATCTCATTTTAGTCAAGTTAAAACAATTTAACATTTCACACATCACCAAACTTTCTCTAGACAAATTTAATTGTCAATTAAACTAAACTAACCTAAACTTTCAAGGATTATTGAGAATTGAGAACTGTTTTATATTTAAAATTGATTTTACAATCACTACACAATTATTAACCAATACAATCAACACTGAAGAGTCTATTCTCTTTTCTTTAAGGAAAAATAAACTAAAGTGGTGAAAATGGTAAGTTTTATCTCTTTCATTCCCGTTCATCGAGTCTCAAGTCGAGTCTCAAGTTTCCCATTATAAACTTTTCAAGACACCTCAAAAGAAAAATGAAAATTGTTGACTATGGAGAATTCCTTCAGTTTTATTCTCTCTTTGACCTTCTTTCCAATAAATTACAAAATTATTTATTTTTTATGTCTAAAGAATTCTAATTCAATTGATTTTTTAAATTTGAAATTCTTTTTGTTACAGACAACCTATTTGGATAAAGGGCCAAAAGTAAGACATTATTATTTCAGTTTTAAATCCTATCATATGCAATATCCGATGTCGACATATTTATGTTACCATTCTTTTGCTATTTTCCCATAAATATTTTTTCCTCATCTCCAATCTCGAAATTTTGCTAGGTGTACTGTTTTTTAGTACATTGTACAAAACTTGAAATGTATTTTATCATTTTATGACATGGTAAAAATATAGATATTACTTTGAACTTTTGTAAAAACAATTAAAGTTTATGTCCTGGATCATGAACCATGATGTCACGTTCAACTTTTCTCTTTCCGTTTTTGCAAATGCTTATACGTAAAAACTGCCAAACAAGCACAACATGTTTATTGTTTATTTGTCATTTGCAATGCAGAGCTCCTGTAAATAATAATTTGGATTATTTACGACTTACGACTCAAAAAGTAGAATTTAGCTGTAAACTGTAAAGTTCATTGTGTCGAGACGAGAGACGAAAATGTTGAAATAAAATTAAAACTTGTTTTATGAATTATCAGTATACGAACAGATTACAGATGACACATTGCAAAAGTTCTGTGTATTTTATTTAACTCGGTTAAAAACAAAAACAAGCTGAAAGGGTGAAATGGTTATCAAGTGTAAATTTATTTTGTGTTTTCCTACCTCCGAACAATCTTTGTGCTTGATGCGATAGAAAAAGTCTGAAACATTTTATTATTTTTTGAAACTTTAGCCACAAAGTGGAAAATTCACTCGGTTTGATCATCTCACACTTTGGGTTGGAAATGCAAAACAGGTGAGGCATTACTCTTACTATTTTGTTTTACTTTATTGCGTTAGACTTTAGACGTATTCCGTGTAAAAAGTTTTTGAGTAAAAAACATGTTATTATGGATTGTGAGTTGCGAGCATGTCAAAGTATTTTAGCTTCTGGTTTCGGGTTAAACTTTTGTTCTTTTTGCTCGAAATTCCAAACTCCAAACTCATCTTTTGTGTGAAAATTGTTAATTAATTTTTATTGTTGCTTCTAGTACGTAGTTACGTAGTATTGTATATTTTACATGTGTATTTTGTATTATACACATGATAAATAATAAATAATAAATGTACGTGTGCACTTTGCAGGCAGCCTCATTTTATTGCACGCGGATGGGCTTTGAGCCTCTGGCGTACAAAGGATTGGAAACAGGATCAAGAGAAGTAGCTGCGCACGTCGTACGACAAAATCAGGTAGATAGAAACGTGGATTTATTACACATTAACTACAAAACACAGTACAAAATACAAGTACACACGACGTGACAAAAGCTGAAAGTTGAACTCTGATTTGAGTAACAAAATCGGATTTTCTGTTTTCCAAGTACTGAGGATTTTCTATGGAGTTTGGAGAATATGAAATAAAAGTGGAAATGGGAATGAACATGAAAAGGTTCAAAGTTCAAAGAAATCTACTCAATTACTTACATCCTTCACTTTGTACATTTAATTTACTCTCGGGTCTTGAGTCTCAAGTCTCAAGTTCATTAGATATTATTGTACATTGTACATACTAATTTTGTATGTACAGCTAATATGCTTAATCACAGTTAAATGAACCATAAACCATGTCATGTCACTTGTGTCGTTAACAACTTGTCGAGGTTTTCCCTGGAAATATTTCTTTGAAGTGGGAACTCCGGTAATCACGAATCATGGTAAAGTACAAAAGTACAATAGGAAAAAACAAATTACACGGAAATGGAGGATAAAATAATAATAATAGTTTTGATTAACATTTTTGACCTTGAGGTTCCATTCGTACTTCGCATGACTTGACAATTGACAAGTAGTAACTTTTGTCCTCTTTTTTGTACATGAATGACTTTCCCTTTTCCCTCTGAACTCTGAACCTTTTGTATTTTGTATGAAGCAGGAGAACTTTCTCCGTATGGATAATGGATCATGGATATGTACAATAATTGACTCCTTTTTTCTACAGATTATGTTAGTCTTCATCTCAGCTTATGAGCCAAATAATGTGGAAATGGGTGCTCATCTCGTTCGTCACGGAGATGGAGTGAAAGACGTTGCTTTCACCGTGGAAGATATTGAAGGAATCGTTCAAGTAAGAATAATATACAATATCTATTCAAAATTCCAAGTAGTAACAATAACAGCAATAATTGCTGTATAATAATAATAATTATTATTATTATTATTATTACTATAAGCTTCCAGCTCATACAGAAACTTTAATTATGCTTAATAATGAAATGTTTACTGTTTACTCGGGTGAACTGAGTCAGTTCGTTTCCCACTGGCAATAATTGGCACGTGCATTTTGTACATGGAAAATTGCAAACTTTCGCCTTTACTTTTATGTCCAAGTTGAAATAACTAGTATAAATCACTGCGTATTTTGTATTCCGTGAATTGAAAATCTTGGAACTGAGAGATGAATTATGATGAGAGACAAAATACAAAACCCGCTGTGTTTTGTATTTTGTATTTTGTGCACACGGGCGCACGGGTGAAATTACACATGACGATTTCCGTGTAAATGTTTGTGTATTGTGTATATTTCACCTGTAATTTCTACATTTGTTTGTGTTTATGTTTATACAGCGAGCAAAGGAGCGTGGAGCAAAGATTGTGCAGGATGTTTGGGAAGAAAAGGATGAAAATGGATCTGTGAAATTCGCAAAAGTTCAAACGGTAGATAATTTGTAATTTTATACCTCAATACCTCAAACTTTTCACCAATTCCAATTTCTTTACATGCATATAGATTTTCTATTCAGATTTTCTACGACTCTCCGTTCTCCATAATCCACGATAAAATTCTATAATATTCTTTGCCTAAAGTACAATGTTAAATGCTCAAGTTCTCAGTTTATCACAGGCATTAGAAATTAGACAGTAGATATTACAAGTCGGCTATTTGCTAGATAATAATGTAAAATGTAATATTATATGTTCCTTCAGCTATCATCTGTTTTCTATATTCTATATTCTGTATTCTGTCTACATTATTGAATTTTAATCAGCTTTATGTAAACATAAATGTAAATGTAAGTACAGTAAATATAATACCCCATTTCCCTCTTTGTTTGAAGTATGGAGACACAACACACACATTTGTGGAACGCTCCAATTACCACGGACTCTTTCTTCCGGGATTCAAAAAGCCCATTTATGAAGATGCTCTCGCTTCCAAATTGTAAGTTACTCTTACACTAAAAACTCAAAGTTGTGTACTTTCTACTTTCTAAAGAGAGAACAAATCCCTATTTACATAATATATTCGTTCCCATTAACATTAACATTTCTAGTTCCAGTATTTATGTTTTATGTTTTGTGTGTTTCGCATGCATTATCTACGAGATCTGCGTCGTACATCATTATTTGTAGCTTGTAGATATTTACTTTGTATGTTTTCGCAAGTCTCAAAAGTCTCAAATCTCAAGGATGCGCTTGTACATATATCAAATTACAAATTATTCACATTGTGCAAACTGTATATTTTCTCTGTATTTTAATTATGTTTACATTTCCCTTTTCCGTGTAATTCTAGATTCTAGAAATCTTGTATTAAACATTTAATCATAGAAACATGCCCAATGTAAATAACACCAATTGTACATAGTAAATAACATCTGTACGGATTACGGGTCAAAATTAATTTGTAAAGTAATAATAATAATAATACAAATGATAATAATGTTTTCCACTTTTATTATTTCCTGTTTTACATACACAGACCGAAATCAAGTTTGGATTTCATTGATCATGTAGTGGGAAACCAACCAGATTTGCAAATGGAGGATGTTGCTAAATGGTATTGTGATTTATTTCAAACTGATTACTGATTACATTATATTGTACAAGAATTCTAGAAAAGGTTTTATTTGCGCTTGTCCTTGTAGCATGTAATCTAAAAGTAATAACTGATTAACAATGTATAATGATGAAATGTATGGTGTATCAAATTACCATTATTTAACATTTTTCTTTCGTGTTAATCTTACACATAAGAAATAAAATACTGCTCACTGCTCACGGAGAAACGTCTAAAAAATGATTCATCAAGTACTTATTTTGAATATATGTTGAAGGTACGAGACAAGTTTGATGTTTCACCGGTTTTGGTCAGTGGATGACAGTCAAATTCATACGGAATATTCAGCCCTTCGATCCATTGTTGTCACAAATTGGGAAGAGACCATCAAGGTACTTTTTTAATTATTGATTACTGATTATGGACTGTGATATTATGACAAGATTCATTTTAATTCCTGTGGATTTTTTGCTACATATTAATTACATGTTTAATATCTACAGATGCCAATCAATGAGCCTGCACCAGGGAAGAAAATTAGTCAAATCCAAGGTACTGAATATACTGAACTTTATAATTTTGTAATGCGAGCAAATCTGAAGAAAATAAATGTAATCCTTATACATAGCAAAAACTATTGTCTTTGTATTTTTTAGAATATGTTGACTACTACGGCGGAGCTGGAGTGCAACACGTGGCTCTGAATAGCAGTGATATCATTTCATCAGTGAGTATAGTGTTTTTTAACGTTTTTTTCAAATAATTTAGACTAACTGGAGCAAAATATCTACCATTTTTGTACAGTACTTAATTAACACAACTAGTAGAACCTTTGACTGCTGTATAACATACAGAATACAGATTATACATTAAATTACAATACATCCAAATCACCTTTTGAGTTTTAGTGTTCATCTCTATTTGCAGATATCTTTATTTTACTGTACTTTACCCTGAACTCACAACGCTCAGTATTTTGCATTATACAACCTTTAGGGGGAAAAAGTCATACACATTTCAGGGAATCGGCAGTCGACAGAAAGAAGTTTTTGGAAGAAGCATCTAGGGATAAGACATTTCATACTTAAATATTATACACAAGTATTTTTACGAGAATGTGCTGCATTTAGGATTTAGGATATTTACTTTGTCTGTCATGTAATATTAAATATTATGTTGTATGTTATATGTTTTATAGATTTATTATTATGACTCCTACCGTTTTTATTATTGTTTTTCCACTTTTTATTCAATTTTCTGGGCTCAGGGCTCAGGGCACATGATACCACACAGGTATTTAATACACTTTAGTATTTTTTGTGGAGCTATACTTTTATGACTTTTATCCTCCACAGGATTTAAGATAATAAAGTTTACTCAAGACTCGAGACTCGAGAATGAGACAGACAAATACAGAATACAGTATACAGAGAAAGGTAAACAATGAGTTAGATTATTTTCTACGAGTCTCTTGTCTCTTGTTCAGAGTTCACAGAGATAAAAGAAATGATGATGGAGAGAAAAATGGAGGTTAAGGATATTTTTCTGGAGCAAAAGTAAAACAAAAGAGTAAAAATAATGATGTAGTCGACTTTATTTTATTTAGAAAGTCTAAAGGTCTTTGGACACAAAATACGAAAGAACTGTATTTTACATACATTTGTGTATTTTATACGAAAACATAATACAGTAAAAAAGGGAATTGACTCATTCTGAATTTTCTGATGAATAAATAGTTGAGAAGCCACGTGCAAAATGCAAATTATGTCACCTGTATTTTTTATTTTTAATAACCTTACAAAAAAAATTGAACTACTTTTTACATTATAATATATTTCATCTACTTTAATTCTGTTTGAATTATTAATAATACAGGTGAAAGCTCTTCGTGACAGAGGAACAGACTTTCTCCGAGTTCCTGATTCATACTATGTCCAATTGAGAGAGAACTTGAAAAATTCCAATGTTAAAATTACAGAAGATTTAGATGCTCTTCAGGTAAATACATAAACCCCAATTTTCTTTACCATATGTTACTTGTTACTTGTAATTTTTAAGATAAAAGAGAATTGAATCAGCATTATGAGAATAATTTAATTATTTGTTTCATCTCATTTGACATCATAATTTTGTAGGCACTGCACATTCTAATAGATTATGATGAAGGAGGTTATCTGCTCCAGATCTTTACCAAGCCTGTTCAAGATCGACCAACTCTTTTCTTTGAAGTCATCCAAAGGCATAATCATAGCGGATTTGGAGCTGGAAATTTCAAAGCCCTTTTTGAAGCATTTGAAACTGAACAAGACAAAAGAGGCAATCTTTAATCTGTAATCTATAAAATCTTGAAAAGTCAGCAGATTTTTATTTTACAGTCTACATTCTACGTACACAAGGATTTAGAATTTTCCCTTTTTCATGTATAATGACAAAATTATGAAAGCTGTCATTTGCCATTCGTTATTTTTAGCTGTACATACATTTCAATTTACAGTTTACAATTTACAATGCATTAGACAGCGATTACAGATTATTGAAAAATGAGCTTAGGACACACACAGCTTATGTAAATATTAAATAAATAAATATAAATAATATTGTAACTATTATTGATTATATATTCTGTATTATGTGTTTTAGTGTTTAAATAGCTTGATGTACCATAGATGATAAATGATAATGCGTAATTCATAAACCAATATGCGAAAAGTAGGACATACACTTGTTTGCAGTTTGAACATTGCACACGTTACTTGTTATTTATGTAGGTACATTGAAAAAAAAAGTCAAACCAAGTGCCAAAGTGAGACGCAAAAATGATCTTATTCCTTACTTGTTAATTATTCAGATTCATGTCAAAGTTCAAAGTATTTTTTTGAATAGAAATAGATGATACATAATAAATCATAAAAAATAAAATGCTATCAAAGATCAAAGATTGATTGTGGTGACAGAAACAAAACACTGATTCCTAATTAAAAGTCAGTGTTGAATATTGAATATCAGATGTATCCAGCACATATTTAAAATATTACATACCCACACTTGCTAAATATTATGATCATGATAACAGAGAATGACAGACACAAGAAGCATGTTTTTCCTTGTCCACTGCATACTGCGTACACTCCATGCTATAATATATACTCTAGATTGTAGATGGTAGATTCAAGATCTGGTTTAGAGTTTAGATGATCGCCATCTTTTACAATATCAAAGGTCAAAGATCAGTTTGAACTTTTGATATCCATTCATTAGATGAAATTTAGAATAAAAATGATGAGCAGAAGGAAATATGATACAGATTATAGATTATAGCGGGAATCTACTCGATACTCGATACTCGAGCACATGACGAAATGAGATGTACAAGATTCAAGAGGAAGTAAAATAATGTCACATTTCCACTGATCAGCATATTTGTTGTGTATTTTGTACATATTAACTCTAATAAAACGTAATAATCTCTTCATTGTGTGCATGTACTCGAGCTTTGAGCTACAAATTACAAATGGCATATGACAAATTGTTTCACTATCGGACGCTTCATCCTTGATACTTGATACAAAACAAAAAACACCTTGGAATAAATGGTAGATATTAGATAATTGCACCTTGTTATCACTGATCATTGTAAACGTTTTATAGACTGTAGGTTGTTCTTTTTTTATCTCAAATTTTGTTCTATATTTTGCTGGCTCATCTAAATTTTGTCCCATGTTCTATTACTTCTCTTACATATTACACTACAATAAATCACATTATCATGATTATTGTTTACCAGTCCAGTTCAGTGAAACTTGAATGTGTCAACCAACTTAACCATATCATTTTAACTTCCTCAGCTAGAATCTAAAATCTAAAATAATACCAGGTTATAAAAAAACATACATGTAATCATGAATGATACGGGAACTTTGTAATTGTGATTTTGATTGTGCTGTTGTTTGAAGTTTGAATTCACGTACATACAAGGGTTATGAACCTCTCTATTTCTCTCTCTCTCTCTGTCTTTTTGTATTTTAAGTTGGAAGTACCTAAGTAGAATTAAGTATTGAGTTTTGAGTAGAATGTTTTTCTCGAAAAGTACAAGAAAAAAGTTGTTTAGTGTCATCCGTCATCAGTGTATCTGTAGAATGTAGAATGCAGAACGTATAAGCCAAGGGGATTTGACCGATAAAACGAAAATACTAAAGTGAAATTAATGCGTCGTTTTACGGGAGTTCATGTCAGTAAAAGACAGTTTTCCTCCATTAGCTTCAAGCTTATTATCTATTTTATACTGTAAAGAGTACAGTCTGTAGTTACACTGGAGGTGATGCGATAGAGGATCGAGGATCGAGAATGGTGATTGTACAATAAAAAATAAAAATCAAGTAAAGAGTGAGAAAAATAGTTTAGCTGGCAGAGAGGGAAGAGACTTACTTATTTATGATACACATACTCACGTTTTGTTTTATGTTTCATGTTCAGTTTGCTTGCCTCTGCTCTCTGCTCTGCTTAAATACTGCTTACTGCCGTTAGCTTGACATTTGATGTGTGATGGATATGAGCTGTGAGTGAAGGAAATCAGAAATCAGGGAAGTGAGAGAGAGAGACGAAGAAGATAAACAGGAATAAATAAATAAAAAGAGGGGGAAAAGATACAAAATTGCATATACAATGTAAGTACATAATATTATGATAAGAGATTAGAAGAGCTATTCATTTAAATGAGGTTACGACGCACATAGCACATGGCTCTATTTTTTTCTGTTTTTATTTTCTATCACTTTACTCTTCTCTCGTCTCTACTTGATTTTTGCACATGCTAATTGATTCTCATCTCTCTTCTCATATTTTTCTTCCTTCCTTCTTTTATCTATCATCCAGCCGTTTGTTCGCAGCTCGCAGTTTGCAGTTTGCAGATTTTGTGGTTAGAAATTATGAATATTATGCACTACAGGCAGTGTACTTGTAGATCGTGTCATTCGTGTCCTCTTATTCTTATATTTAGGAACTGATGAACTTTGTTCAACTGCTCATTTTCGTACTTTTTGCCGTTGAAAGTTGAACTTATTACATTTTATGAATTATGAAGATGATGAGCGAGTTACTCGTTAGTCGTAATGATATACGATATATGATATTTACATTTGCCTACATTTGTCTGTTTCGTGTTCCTTGTTCCATATCTATATTCTACATTCTCCATTCTACATATCTGTACAATTTCCAAGTGCACTTCAGAATTCAGACTCCACATTACGGTTTTGAGAGCTTGGAGATTTGAGATTTGAGTGTTGAACTTACACTCCAATTCAAAGCACAAAGTACTAAGCTCTTCATACTTGAATCTTGAGCATTGTACATATCTACGATCTACTTCTTCATCGTCATGTCTATATAAAAAGTAAAAAGTCATAACTTATTTCCATTTGTCAGTTTTTTTTTTAAAAAAAAAGTTTGCACTTTTAAAACTCTCCAGTAACTTGAAACTTCTGGTGAACGATCATCTTCAACGTTCAAAACATTAACAAATGATGAAAGAGCACTTTTATATTCTACATTTTATGCTACAGTATACAGTATAATATAGCCTGCTCCATGAAACAATATTTACAAGTAGGTACTTTTTTCTTTGTAATCTTTTTAGTTCAGTTCAGTTCATGTTCCAGGAAAAAATTATTTATGATAAAAACTTCCTCTATTCATTTATTTTCTATTGTACATTGAAAAAAAGAATAAAATTGCGAGCTATATTAGTAGATACAGATAAAAAATACTTAAATGTAGTACATGTTGGATATTTGATATTTGAACTGTGTGTGCTGTATATAATATGTATATAATACATGCATAACATACTATTATATTATAGATGAAATTTGCAAGTTTGGCAAAAGAAATTGCAAGTGTTAAATTCGCTTCCGAATAAATTGGTTAAACTTTTAAATGTTCTCATGTCCACTTTTTATGTTTTCCGTCCTAACTATCAGTATTTTTTGCATATTCTTATAATTATTTATAATGAATATAATTATAGAAGATAGACGCAACACATGTGTATTAGTTGCTAGTTATACTAGTCTGCATTGCAGCCATACAAAATGAACTATGAACATGATATGTGAAAAAATCAGTGCATCGTTCAACTCTATAAAGCGAGTTTCAAGTTTCACTTTTTCAACACTAGAAAAATAATAATGAAACTTGAGATGGTGGTTTTGTCAGCAATAATAATAATCATTATTATCGAATAATAGATATTATAAAAATCAAAATATTATGTCATCAAAT
This sequence comes from Sminthurinus aureus, assembly GCA_034698265.1. Lineage (NCBI taxonomy): Eukaryota > Metazoa > Arthropoda > Collembola > Symphypleona > Katiannidae > Sminthurinus > Sminthurinus aureus. Next base: position 3,509 of record JAQGBH010003395.1, on the reverse strand, counting down.
GTACGCAATAGAATACTGAATGTTTATACAAATAAATAAAATTGAGATAAACAGATATGGATACATAAAAGGAAATTATGTAATAATTAATAATTATTCCATCAGTAATTTTATCATCTCATGTTTTTCAGTAAAATGAAGCGTGAACCAGGACAGAACATTTTATCACTTGTAATTTTTAAACACTGGAATCTATAAAATCTTCGTACATAATAAATAGTTTTTGACTTTACTTGATACGGACAATGGTAAAATATAATATGTTTCATACAATTAATTTTATAATAGTTCTACTGACCATGCACTTTTTATCTTTTTATCTTTCTATTCTTTACATGTATGATATGCAATTTGCATGACATGACCAAAATAGATAAAAAAAAAAAATAAGCAAAACATCTATCTATATAACTTGAACTCCAAAATGCATAATATTATGTTAATTTAGCGCACAAAGTAAAAGGTACAAAATTTACACTAGCCAAATTTAATATATTAAAGTTCAGAATGTCGAGTGTCAAGTGTCTTTTCCAGTTTTTACACAAATGTCCGCTTTCAAATTTCATCTTTCGAAAGGTGAAATATCATACAAAAAATTTGCGGAAAAAGAAAGAACATAAATCATGTCAAATGTAAAATACAGTAGGGAACGATTATTAAAATTATAATTGTGGATTTTTGAGTCATAAATGTATGATTCATTACGTGCATCTCGCATCTACCGTATCTAAAATCTACACATGTTTATATAATTTTCACTGACAAGGTCTCTGATCCTGATTTTGGTTCTCAACTGCTGACTACAGACTTTTAATATTTAGCATTGAGCATTGACATGCACCTTTGTACAACTTGTACAAAATGTACAATAAACAATAATGTACACATGGAAAATGAATATATGGAAAAATATGGAGGATGTAGGAGTCAAGAGCGAGTGAGACAGAGGTTCATGACCTAGCCCTATAATAATAATAAATAATACAATAATCACCAGAATTGTTATTATGTATTACGTATCATAATTACTACTGATGTGTGCACGATGCATATTTTGACTAAGTAAACAGTATTTGATAAACATTAAACATTGACGTAACATTGGAAGTTGGAAGTTGAAAGATTGAGATCTATGCACATTATAATTTATAATATTATGCAGTGTACACTATACACTAAGTATTGTTATATATGTATTATGTATTCGATATACATATGCTCTTTATTCTTTACTCTTGATTACTGTTATTATGCATTCAAATGGTCAATTGTTCAAAACTTAAAATCCAAAACTGCAACGCACACACGTTATTACGATTCCAATTATGACGGTATTCCTTTTCCTACTACAATTATTATTTTTAATGTGTGTAAAGTACAAAACGTCGTTCATCATTCATCGCTCATCAGTCATTGACATCACGTTGACCATGCCATGTGGCTGATGATTCTTTTCGCTCTCTTGTATGCGTATTGTGTATACTGTATGCATATTATATTATAATATGTAGGTAAATGTAAATTTGAGATGCTAAAAGCTACAAGTTAGAAGCAACAAGAATCATGATTTCAGAATTGAGCCAACTACAACTGTACACAGTACAATGTAAGACGTACGTTTTAGCTTTTAGCGTTAGAACTTAGAACACACTTGTTGTACTTTGTACATTGTACATTGTACAATACACACAAAATGGAAACATGCGAACAAAAAAATAAATACTGGCAACGAACATTGAAGATGCATCCCTTCAAGTATGTACTAAACATTCAGAATCTAGTTTGTAATATCTACAACGCAGAAAATTGGAGTAGGAAGAAGATCAAGAGTCTTTTTACGCAGGTAAATAAAGTTCACCAAAAGGCACTCTCCTCTGTGTTTTGCACAGAGGAGAGTGCAGAGTGCAGTGCTGTATTGTAAATTATAAATAATGTTATTTATTATTGAAAACTGGTAATGTAGGCTCTATAGTCTATACTCTATAATCAAAGCTCCTTCGTTATTCTAGAAATATCAATATCTCAATGTGCTAAAAGTATTGTTTCGTTCATAAATTCAACATTCAATGAACAAAGAATACTGAATGACTAAATTTCTTGTAAATAGTAGATAGTAAATAGCTCAACAACTGTTTGAGTTCTGTGTTCTGTATTTTGTGTGTAGAGTAAAAATAAAGCAGATTATTCCAATTTACCAGACATTTGTCGTGTACTCGTGTACAACAATAATTAGAAGCATCAATGTTCAATGTTTATTTTTTTATCATATTAAGTTAATATTATTAACTACGAGAAATGACGATGGCAGAGTGACAATTGACAATTGACAATGAATATGTCTTATGTTTATCTGTATTATTATTTTTACAAGCAAAGTCATTTGTTTTAGACCTTCTTCGTCACAATAACTTTAATGAGCTTAGCATTTTATCTGTTTTATATATGCTCAGTGTTTAATGTTTACATTTTACATGGGAAATGGGAAATGGGAGACGCACATGGAAGCCTTTTGTGTACTGTGTACAGTGTACAGTAATAAAAACTGTATGATACTAAACACTAAACACAAAACAACCACGAATGAACAAACTGCGAAGATTTCATCCATAATATTTATTGTTTAATCGTAGTTGTCTATTTATGTTTCATGGTGTATTGTGTAATGTAGAGATAATGTATTCTTGCTATTATTATTATTATCATTATCATTATATTATTCTTTAAATGCTCAATGCTCATACAGACTTCCACTGTGTCACACTACAGACTATACACACTATACCGGAGGTTGAAGGTTACTGATTACACAAATTATGACTTACTCCTTTCACAACATAATGTGCGTATTTATGTTTATTAACGAGCTTTAGCTATTAAACATTCTAATATTATGTGTGTATATTCGTATATTAGAATATGAAAGGAAATGTAAAAGTCATCATTTGCTCATTTTGTCTCTAGTATCTAGTCTCTAAACTCTAAACAAACATACATATCAAATATATACAAATAATAATACGATAAGCAGCATTTAACTATTATTCCTTTTCTTTTTCTACTGCTTCTGTGTAGTCTGTATTCACATAAAAATCAAACATAAAGTGACAAAGATGACAACGAAAAACGACAAGAGGATGACACGATTAAGAATTAAGAACACTGAATATTGAATATTATTTATTTATTTATTCCAATGGCAGACAACTTGGTCTATGATAAACTATAATATCTTTTTTAATATTGAATGCTATCTAAATGTTGTATGCTGTGTGTTGAATGTTGAATAATGACACTTTCAGCCTTTTATACACATAAAACACAAGATAATACGCATAATTTGCGATTATCGTCACATTGACCTCTATTTTTTCAATGCAAGTGACCTGTATATCACTTATTACGCATTACATGCTCGATCTTTTAAGCATATAACATCCCTACTAGCAAAAAGACGTCTTTTTGACGTCGAAAACTGGTCACTGGTACACGTTGACAACTGGTCGATCCTC
>JAQGBH010003394.1:0-20049 GCA_034698265.1 Sminthurinus aureus | reverse complement strand
CAATACAACACTGATATATAATATATATACACACTTAGAGAGCCTTAAAAAAGCACTTTGTCAGAATATTTAAGCCAGGACCCGTCATATTGTTCCTTTTGGTGGAAAAAAAGATCTTTGAAAATTTAATTTGCTCTGAAATTTTTGGACGCAAAAATCATCACGGTTTACGAAAAATCTGAAAAAATTCACACATGCTCTTGGAGCCTGCAGAAGCCCAGAAAAAAATTGAGAGGTTCCAGCTCCTCCCACAAATGCCATTTTCGAAACATTTTAGAAAGGTATTATAAAATTCTTTAAAATCCTGATTTCTTGGTGCTCTTGCAGGCACCAAGAGCTTGTGTGAATTTTTTCAGATTTTTCCTAAGCCCAAAGCGACCGTAGTGATTTTTGCGTCCAAAATTTCAGAGCAAAAAAATTCCAGTGTGATCACACCTCGTGGTTTAGAAACACAAGGTTACCAAATTTCAGCTTGTATTTTAAATAGGAGAAAACTCAAACATCAGGCATGATGTGGGTGGGGAGAAAAGGGGTGGATTTAAATTTTTTAGTTGCCTAACGAAGTCTTTCTAGCCCACTTCAAAACGTGCAAAAGGAAAAAATTCCACAAAAAGTTCTTCCTGGGTTTCTTAAGGGGTTAAAACCCTAGAAAACACGAATTTCTCCCATTTTGACCCCTCTTATTCCATATATAGATTGTGCAAAAGTGTTTAATTTTTATTCAATCTATGTTTTTGAGACTTTCTTTTTTACTTGTAGGGACCATTCTTTTTCTATATAGCCAAAACATTTATTGAATTTGATTGTTGTTCATGTATTTCTAGTTCAAAAATGTCAAGTCTCAAGATGTAACGTGAATTGGGCCCTACAACTATGTCATTTTCACAATTATCAACTTTTCTACTTTCATATTCTGTACGTTCCTAACCCCAAACGTTTGGGGTACAAGACACGTTGGCAGAAGTAAAAATATTGAAAAATGTGAAAACGACATTGTTGCAGGTTGCAGGTCGTTAAATAACATGATGAGTTTAAATTTTTGAACTAGAAATACATGAACCACAATCAAATTCAATAAAAATTTTGGCTATATGGAAAAAAGGGATTCTCAAAAAAATGTAGATAGAGAAAAAATATTGTTAATAATATAAAACAAAAAAGAATACACTATAATCGCTTCCCATCTATATTATGTACATATACAAGTATGTATACATGCTGGCCGAAGATTTTTCGTTTTCGCCGAAGATTTTTTAGGCGTTTTTTCCCCTTCCCCGAAGATTTTTCAGTTTTTGCCACTTTTTCCATGCCCGGTATTTTTAAAAAAAATTTAATTCATAAATAATTATTACTTGGAGAAAGCAGAGCACTTTCACTCGCACCCTAATTTATTCGACTTGCAATGAGTTATTGTCAATAAAAGAATGAATTTAAAATATACCACTACATAAATGACTTTTCATTATTATTAAAATCATAAAACCAAATGTTTCTAGCTATATAAAGTTTAACAGGAGCAAAATATCTTATACAGTTAGAGTTTGATTGCAGTGTTGCATATTTCATATTTTGCATAATACATATATTTTTCTCTAGTTTTCCATTTCTTTTTGATATTTTTTCAGTGATGGATCAAAAGTCAACACGTTTTCTAAAGATCGGATTTAATGTTTTTACCAATAATTTGAGTTGTACATTCAGTATTCAGATAATGTAATGCGTTTTGATTGCCTATAGTGTCACACCGTGTAAGCTAAAGGACAAAGTAAAATTATCTACGATCTGTCAATTTTATAATAATTTTCACGTTTCTAAAAATGACTTACTTTTCTATTCGATAGTATAGTAGCAACAACAATTAAAAAGAAGGATACAGTTCATTATCATTATTATGTACAACATTAATAATAATAACAATAATCTAGGCAAAGAATTATCACTGACTAGACACATATCATGTAAATCATCAATTATAATTTACATAATTTTTAGGATTACATATCGTTTATTTCTATATTGTATATTTTATGTTTAATAGCTATATCAAATTACATATTTTTTATAAAACAATATAATATTATGACGTAGTAAGTAGTAACAGTTCACTCGAAATTCATCATGTATGTTTTTACATAATAGTATCCGCTCCGTTTTTTCTTGACATTAACGTTGAAACGACGCATGAATATACGTTTCATATGCTTCCTTTTACTATGTATCGATAAATACAGGAAGGCTATATTTTTTTCAGGAAGAATTATCAACATAACGGGTACTTTTTATATCTTATATATAAAGACAATACGGGTATTTTCGCGTTGCGAGAAATTTTTGGTAGTTACTGAGATAAATTACTATTTGCATACGATGTACGATACTATTATTTACTATTTATAATTATATATATATTTTTTCGAGACTTTTTATATCATTTTAGTTTTTTTATCCGTATTTTGCATACTACATAATATTCAGTATTTTATTTATACATTACTGCAGTATTTTAACCGCTAAACTATTTTCTTCCGTAATCAAATCCTGGGTAACTAATAAGTAATTAGTTATATTTCTTGCCAACAGGCAACAAAAAGGCACACATTTAGTAGTATACACACTGGAGCATGAGAACATTTAAATTTTCAATTCATTCTATGTAATTTGTGTTTTATAACATATTTCATAGAGCAGTAGAGGTTCTTTCTTTTGAAATAAAATTCCTGTCGTCCATTAAAAAATGGCTGGCTGCCCGTTCCCACTCATAAAAGCTGCTAGTAATTTTCTTTCCTCTTCTGACAAACCGTGACGTAGTGTACGATTTTGGTTCCGCACTGCAAAATTACAGAAATGAAAACATTTTAGTAAACTGTCGTAACAAAATAAAAAATACAAAAGGCAATCAAACAAAAACGGCATAAGATTATTATGTATTCTGTTCAAGGCATTTAGTCAAGGTTTTTAGTCAAACTCAATTCTTTTCTATTCTGTTCAAACTTCTTATATGAAACTGCACTCATGAAAAACATCTCATTGTTTTTCTTTTTAAGCTTTTTTGAATTATCTTATCAAATATGAAAACACAAAAACTACACTATTTAGATTCCTTTGTACATGCACAATGTATGAATCAACAGTAAAATCAGCATCGCATCTATGAAAAGTAGATATTTCTGAACTCTACAATTTTATAACCGTAATAGATAAGAAATGTATCACATCAACGGTAGAAAGCAAACCTAAAACAGAAAAAGTCACACAGAGACACTCATGTTTAATGTAGACAAAAGTACCATGGAATGAACGAGGCTAATTTTGAAGAGCTGCATATAATGCCATATTTACATTATTTTCTCTTGTTCTTGACTTCTTCACTGATTACCGAAGAATCATGAAGTGACAGTGTTGAAAGATTGATTCAACGAACATAAAAAATACAAAGCAAACATGACCACATATAAATTGAAGAAAGCACAATGTTGACGTGATTAATATATACACATTTAATTACAATTGCCTATTTGCATTCCTTTTTTTTTGTGAAAGTTGTAAAAACATCAATAACATTTTCAAATAATTTGAAAATATAGAATGTTATTAAAGTTTTGAACAGCTTATTTGAACACCCTACTTATACTGTACATCAATTTTTGCCTTGTTGTACATACTATACATATTCTAGCTTTGTATCACAAATCATACATAATAACAGATATTATTCAATGACGATTAAACGATATAAAGTAAAGAGTGAATAATACAATAATTTAAATATTATATATTTTGGTTGTTGCGTATAGGAATTAGGAATAGAATATAAACTACTGTAGAATCCAGTAGAATCATGTATAGTACGCGTACAGAGATATTAAAACGAACAAAATAAGATTTAACATCAGAGAAACTGAATAAGGTTATCGGAAAAACTAATGTGTGTTATGTACTTACATGATTTTCTATCGGAGTATCGAGAATTTCGTTTTCGCTCTCTCGGGACAACTCTAGAATCAGCTGAGCGAGTAGCAGTCTTGACCAGAGAATCTATGATTTCGTCGTTGTCATCAGTCAATGTTCCGTTGAGAGTGGCACTTTTGTAATTAGTGCTATGATTGTGATTATTTGGTTGTTGAGTCTTTGGACGTCGTGCCCAAAGTGGTCGGAGCTCCTGAGTTTCTCCCGTATCACTTGTAGTTTTTAGTACTTTTTGTAACTCTGCATCAGCCTTATCTTCCTTTGATTTGTACATGATTTGCTACAAAACAATATCATAAAAAACCAACACATTGTAGTACGCATTTAGGCTAATTGCTTATGTTGTACAAATTACTTCAAACTTTAAATGTTAAGTACTCGCTGTATTTACAATTTATGCATTGTAGATTTACGTTACATTTATGTATAATTTACAATTTTTAAGAACACGGAATAGTCATAAATGGCAGAGTTATGTCAAAGCTAAAGAAACATTGAGAACAACAAAGGTTAAATAGTCATAAAAAAACAAGTGCTACAACAAACAACACATGAAAAAGATAAAACTCACCTCTGTTATCAGTTTGCCTCTCGTTTTATTTCTTTCTCGATGATTGGCCTTCTTTTGAAGTTGTTGTATCACTCGTTCTCTTGTTGTCCTATACTCCAGTGCAAACTCTGAGATTATTTTGAAAAGAGTTTGTGGTTTTGTTGTTGAGATTTGATGGGAACTGATTCCAAGCCACAATAAAAATTTGTGAAATCTAAATAACATATAAAACAGATTAGTAAACGTGACTGGATTTGGTGCTTGGTGACACGTGATATCATTTTTGAAGGTTGAAGGATTTTAAGTGCATGAGTAATGAGTAGCCGTCACAAAAATTGAGAAAGGACCAAAATGACTGTTTTATCAAGTGAAAGCACGACAAGAAAACATGACAAGAGATACTGAACTTTGACTACTTGACTAACGTCATGTGAGTATTACGCATTACTAAATACCAAATAATATTATAACATTATGTAGTTACCTATTCATTACACGACGATAAATTATACTTAAAATTATGATGCGCTCAGCACAGTCAGCGAGGAACTCGGACATTTTTAATTTCATATTTGTAGGACCATCATGTTTTGCTATGACTCTTAAATGATCCCAAGAAGCTTTACAATCTGTTTCCATCTTGGCCAAATTTGCTCCCAATTCATCAAAATCAACTCGAGAGGCTCTTGTTACTGGTCCAATCTAAATAATTTAAGATAATTTTTAATATATACATATGTGTAGAAGAACTTTTGTATTTTTGAAGCACAAGATGAGGAAAAGTGCATAAAACAAATTACAATAATATTTTTTGACAATGATTATTTATAATAATTTTGATTTGATTTACTTCAGAGTAGAGGTCACTTGAGTCTGGAAACTTTTCAATGACAGTGTGACACAGATGATGAAGGAGAGAATGCTTATGCACCGTGTCCTAATGAAATCATCAAGATTTATCAATTAGAAATATAATTATTGTTACAAATGACAAATGGCGACTAATTCTACCCAGGAAAAATATTCAATCTGAAGAATTCATAATATGTGTATATGTGTTTTAAGTTTTAAGTTGTACATCGACAAAAAAATTACCTTAACTTCAGGAACTTTACTTAGATAGTCGATTTGGAAACCTTTAGCTTCACCACCATTCAAAAAGTTACCAATACACAACAGTGTTGTAAGAATACATTTGAAAGTCTTATTTTTCTCCAAAACTTCAATGCCTTGTTTTAAATCCATCAAGGGTTCTGCTACTTCCTGTATACATAAACAATCAACATATAATTACGATTATAAAGTAACCTCCTTTTTGAATTTTTTACAATACGTTTAGCAAGAAATATCAAAATTAGTCAGCAACATAGAAACGCATTCTAACCTTTTCTAGATTTTCGTAGTCAAGCTTGAAGGCCCATAACTTGAGTCTAGCAGTGAGTTCTGAAATTGAAGCAAGGGTAAGCAAAAACTGCTCAGCCGAACCCAACGGAATTTCTGGATTTGCAAATTGTGCTTCCTGAATATTCCTCTTTTCTTCCTCCGTTGGAAGCATTGTCAAAAGTTTCTAAGAAACGAGAAAATCATAATATATGAAGTTATAAAAGTTCAAAATGTGAAAAAGAATGTTTTCAACATCTACAAATTAACATTCAAACATTATATATTATATCTATTGCATAATATACATGGTCAATGGTCAGTTTACCTCAATTCCCTCTCGATTGATTATAGTTGCGTCCATTTTTAGTATAGCTGTTTTGATCGTACGGGGAGGTGGAAGTTTGGTCATTCCGATATTTATGGCGTTACTCCGCTTTGGGTCCAGAACAACTATTTCTCGAGCTTTATTCATATCTGCTTTATTCTACAAAAATACAACATTCGACCAGGTCAATAAAATTCAAAAAACAGTTTGAAAATCATTCACAAATCGATTTTCAGTTCAAAAAATGAAAAATTTCCCATGCCTGACTATTGACTATACAACACATTATTATCTATGTAAAACGACAAGACGTTAAATGGGTAATGTATAATTTTCTATTAACTTTCTGTACCAGACATAAAATACACTGCCAAATTATGAATAGTTTCACTTTAGCATTTTTTCTTATACAAATTCATAAATATTTATATATTTTTCTATCCACTGGTGAAAGGCAAACGGACAGAACACAAAATAAAATGGTAACAGGATATACTCTTGTTATTGTTAACAAAGATACAGAGACTGACAACGAAGAAATGAGATGGACATGAACGAATACAATGGTAATTATTAAAAAACTTCCAAAACTACAGAACATGATTATGAAATAGATGTGATTTCTGATTTCTATTTTCGATCTTGGACCATTCCTGTAAATTGTTAATGTTAAATGACGAGACTGTTATAACACATTATACATGTAAGAGCTCACATGGAAATGAAAGACAGAGAAAGGAAAAAGTTAAGTGTTAAGTAAATTACTGCTAGGTCAGGTTTTACTAGTCTGGATATAAAACAATAGATTTGAATACATAAACAACGAATTACATACCACAAAAAAAGATTTAAAATATACTCACATAAATATATGGGAGAAGACGATAAAGACTACCAATATATATTTACCAACATGCATGTAATATAGGTTATAATTCATCATAAACTGTGTGATACTCAAAATACACTAATGAATAATTTGCAGAAACTATCTCCTTAACCGTTACAAACAAACAAAACCAAACACAAAATACATACAACCAAAACAAAACAAGACCGAGGATCATATATAAATTTAATATTTTTTATCTAAACAAAACCGACAACTCAACGTTTTTTTTTTTTTCAAAAAAAGGCCAGTGTGTTTTAAGAGTATAGGTCACTCACCTCCTGTAGATAGACACCATGTCAATCAATGAGCAATGAATGAATGAGAGAGAGTCGATGTAAGTCCACAAGCGTAGTAGATGCAAGCAGCAAAAATATCAAATCAAAAACCAAAATAATTTAATTTACTTGTAGTAAAATAAATCCTAATCAAAATATTTCTTATTTTTTTACTATACATTCATACATAGTACATAGAAAAGGGGAAGTATCTTTCTATATTGAAAATTGAAAACAAAAAAATCTTAAAATTAAATAAATAAAAAGTGTTTTTATCAAAAAATATTATAAACGTTTTATAAAAGCAACGCAGATAGTTCTCCCAAATTTGCGTTGAAAAGTACACATTCTTTCACTAATAATACATACGAATTACATAAATATTGAAATATAATTGAAGCATATTATTATTTATAAACAATCAATGTCTCGTAATAAAATATCCATAAACTAAAATTCATTGTGCATTAAGTCAATGCATACGAAGAAGTTTGTGTGTGTGAAAAAAAAGGAAAGTGCAAGGTATATATATATATGTGAATGAAATATTGAAATGAAACATGAATGCAGTTTGTATATAAAATTATACTGATGAACAAAAAACAACAACAACTGTATTGTAGTGATATTCTACATAATATTAAATATTACTTGTAAGCTTATAATTTTTTGTATTGTGTAAGAAGTTTTTTCGAATCTTTCATTATTATCATAATTATTACTTATTGCAGTAAAAACAAAACAATCGTTAGTACAGATTATTATAAAATGAATCTTGAAATGTGAAACTTTTGTCATTGAAAAAAATATTATGTAAACTACAAAAAAAAAGGTGTCAGTGAAGCAAAAACAAATCTTTGATAATAATATTATGAGAATTTAAATGTTAGAATTTCTTGTTTCTCAAGTGTGGAAGATCATATAGCAGTGTCCTAATGAGTGCTTTTGTCAGAGACGAGTTTTTGTTCATGTTCATGATTTTCATATTTTATATTATGTATATATCTGTTTTCAGGTTCCAATGAAAGCTACATATAATGTTTAATAGAGAGAAAGAAGTACAAGTATTGTAGTATAATAAGTAGAAGAAGAACAGTGTGGAGATGTGTTTTCCAAATATATATATATGTATATGATGTACCTATATCAGACACATGATCAGGAGATGTATATTTAGTTTTTCAAACTAAGGGCAATGAAAATACATTAAATATAGAGGGAGATGTACTAAAAGTGGCAGAAAAATGGAAAAAGGCTTACCTTTGTAATAATATCCTTAGCTCTAGATTCAAAAAGATGTTCCAATTTGGCCGTGTCTAATGGAATTGGCAAAAGCTCATCCCAAACACATCCAACTTTATTGGCTTGAATTTTCATTGAAGTTACTGGATCATCTCGAACTTCTTTCCAAAATAACTTGACTGTCTTTTTGGTTTTTCTCAATTCAGTCGAATTATTATTGTTAGTGTTGCCATTGGTATTATTATTAGATGGATGTTTTAATGAGACACCAAAGAGAGGTGGAGGAGCTCCAGGGGGAGGAGCTGGAGGTCCATTCATTAAGCATCCCATGGGGGGAGGGGGTGCAAAACCATTCATTGAGGGTACAGGCGGTGGAAATCCATTTAAACCACCATTAAATTGTGAAGGAGCGAGAATATTTGCGTCATCACTGTCTTGAAGATCCGTAAAATCTAAATCACATATTTCTAATGGTCGATTCAAATTACTGACTAGAAAATCCCAGTGTAACTCATTATCCGATTTCTTAACTTCAAGAATACTAGTACTATTTCCATTGGTTCCACCATTAGTTCCATTAATTAACTCGGTATTTTGTGATGGTTTAATATCTACTCGGGATTTGGACTTGGCTAGTCCTTCTTTGGCTTTTGAGACTACTCCACTAAGTTCACCAGTTCTTATAAAGGATTTATTTTCATCTACTGGACTTGTGATTAAACTTTGGTTTGCTAACTTTTGTGTCAAGTCTGAAAACATGAAAATCGGAAAAAAAGTCAAATCAAAATACTCAATGTCTTCTCAATTTCATGAAACTTAAACATGTTATGAATTTTGTATGTATATATTTTATATATGTACAATGTACATTGTACATATTCATGCTCTATGCTCTACATATAGTATTTTGTGTACTATATTACCAAAATTTTCTCACCTTTTACTGTACTTTCTCTTTTGACCAGATTCTTTTCACTTTCACCACTCAAGTCTTTTTCAACACTATTTTCTTTTTCTCCATTTGTTGGTGTTGTTGTTCCATTAGCTTTCCCATTATAAATTGGTAACATCCACGGTCGAGCTTTATTATTATTATTGTTAGTATTACTATTATTATTGTTATTATTATTTCCATTCATATTGATTAAATTTTCATTTCCGTTTGTGGATACAAGAGAAAGAATATCTTTTTTATTAGTATTAGAGCGACTTAAGGGGATTAAAGTGATAGAATCGGGATTTCGAACAGGAGAACTTGGGGTCACAGGTGACATACTTTCATCCGTAGTATGTCCATTACTATTTAACTCGAGTGAAGTAATTCCATTTAACTTTCCATTCACTTGTTTTTGTTCTATTAGTAGAGATTTTTGGCGTTCGGCTCTTTCGCGTCGGCGTCGAAGACCAGGAGTAACATCAGAATCGGTGGAAATACCTAAACATAAATAAACAAAATTTAAATTGATTTTATTGGCATTATAATATCATAACCGTAATTATAAAATTATAAAATAATGCCAATTTTATTTTATGGAAATATGTTGTGTATTGCACTATTTTCTGCACATGTGAAATTATTTGATATATTATGTCATTCCAAATTACGGAATTTTCCATGACTTAATTTCAAACATTCTAGAGTAATTAATAATTAATACTACTAATAACAATTATGCAAAAAAAATGAAAGAAATAATTTGACCTAGTAACACACGAGTATGTAAATATATTGTCCTTTCCCTCTCTCACTATCGTTTGTCTTTGACGATTTCATATTAAACTGACTATAGTTTCTGCTATATATATATCCTCTATTATTTCTGTATGGTCTATAAATACATGTATATTTTTAAATTTTTAAGTGGTGTAGACCTATTTTGCATAAAGCGGTTAAAATTGGAATCCAATTTTAAAATGGTTATTTCCCAAGTACTCAAACACATAATAGAGTTGTTATCCTGTTATAATAAACTAAAATAAGGATAAATCAAACTCTATATGTAATAATGAAATATCAAAAGAATTAAAGAGAAAAAGCATGATACGTTCATGTTTTATTTATCAACTCACATTGGTCTTTAGCATATCCATTTGATATAATAGGGGACACAGATCCATTTGGTGCAGGTGAAGAAGAAGAATGTGAACACGATGATGCACTACTGCTCCAGTCATCATCGCGGGTTTCCCCAGTAGATGAAAGTCGTCGAAGCATAGGATGAGAATTTAAAAAGGCTCCATTTGTATTTGTGGGAGTAGTTGGAGGTGTGGATGTGGCTGAATGTCGTCGAGATTTCCTACGTTCTTTACTTCCGGCATGTCCTTCATCCGTGAAACATTTCCGATTCAGTAGTTTTTGTCTATAAAAAGTTTTAGAAAACAAAATTTATAAATGACAATCATGAAAATTTAAAATTTTCTACCCCTCACAAACGCTCAGAGTGACTTTATTCACTATTCTCTTCTTTTTACAATGTCTCAATTCTCAACATCAATAAAATTGAGCATGTCACAAGTCACAAGTAATTTCAATTGTGTATTAGATAATATACTCTCACGCATATCATTTACACTATACGCTTGGAATCTTCTTTCCCTTTTTTTCTTGGTTTTGTCCCTTTTGTGCTTTCGAAACAAAATACAAAAAATATAGTCAAGGGTAGAAGAAAATGAAATTTAAAATATTTGGACAAGGTCAAGTAAAATGGTAAAAAACACTACGTCAACTAACTCACTGCTAACTTTGTAGATCACTATATATTTGTATATTATACTATGTGACGAAAATTCAAGCTTTAAACTTTATAAAAATGCATGGATCCATTTTTACTTCACACAAATATTCAATTACGAAAAGTCAACTTGACTCTATGTAAGCTATATTATTATTATGTTTTATGTTACACAAACACAGTTTATATAATCACAGATTAAATTTAATATTTATATTAATACAAAAATTGGAACAAACACGCAAATGAATTTGTCATTCAAGATTTTCAAGAGCACTGACTACAACGATTTCAAACTGAATAATAATTATTTCTAGTAGAAAACGTTTTCCTCTCCTTTTTCTTAAAAGTACTAATACAACTTCCCAGAAAAATTTGACCATGTACCATGGGCCTATTAGGTGTATTGGGCATACACACATACACCCAAAGAAAACAGAATGATAATAATAATAAGTAACTACAGACAATAAAATGAAACATTTTTACCTCATGGACTCTTCAAGCTCCATAATGTTATCTTCTTCTCCATCTTCATGGCGTAGGACCACCTCGTAAATTTGAAATTGTTGCATTAAATCTAAGTCAGCACAATTTTTCGACATGTACCTGTAACATAATTAATAGGCAAAAGATAAATATTAAATATACACATTAAAAAATCACAACACAAAAACTAAATGCATCCTTATTGTTAAGTATATGTACATGGGGACATAAATGTTAAGATGAACAAGAAGAAAAGCTTTGATGGTTCTATTACATTTTTTAAGGATTTAATTACAATGTGAACATTGCTCTCCGGGATGAAAAATATGATACTTTTCCATGAAATGCAATATTATTTATGTACTTAGGATTTAGGATCACAATTCACAATAATATAGTTTTATATCACTCACAAACTTGATAAAAAAATGTTTCGATTTTCGATAATCCGTTTTCTATCCGATGATTTTATCTACTCAAGAGCGTAACTGTTGTATTTGTTAATATGTATACGCACTGAGGCACAAAAGAATAAAACTATTGTGGATCGTGGACACAAATATAAAAGTATTGTTAAATATCATATCCTGCAGTGTGTACATATATGGAATACAATAGTCTAAACTATTATGACTTTATTACATGTATATACTTATATATGCTTACTACCTGGATAGACATAAAACATACATTATTGTCTTATATGAATAGATGTACATTCATTTTACGCATACGTACGTTTGGATATACTCTGGTAGTTTATTATCGAATTAGCATAAGTAATAATATTAGGTTCCATCTTTCATGAGTAATTAAGCAAATATAGAAGGAGTTCTGTCAAGAATTCGCAAACATTTTTTGCATTGTTCAGCAGTTTGATTCAGTAGTGAATTCATTATGCAAAATTAAATCTACTTAAGTATAGAGTATACCCATTACCCATCATCATCCTATAGTTTTATGCTTTATACTTTATAGATATAAGATGCAAATAGGTACTTCTGGTGTGTATGACGAATGATTAACTGTAAGTTGAATTTTTTTGTGGACGAAAAACGATACAGCCTACGAAATACGAGAAGTAAAAAAAACGAAACGTTTGATCGTTTGTTGTTTGAGAAAAAACTGTCTCTCATAATAATTCTAAATAATATGTAACCAGTAATGTCCTGTACCAGGTATTAGACATATTTTATAAAACATGACAAAGTTCTAGAAATGCATACGAACATAATCTCAGTCTGTTACACTATGTAAGCAAAACCGTTTTGTTTTCAATAACGAAAGAAAACGTAGTGGTGTTTGGACTAGAACTTTGAAATGGTATATGAAGCCATTTTCGGAAGTTGGCAAATGATCTTATTTGCTGTAAACCCCAACACAACTGAATATAATATCGTACAAATAACAACAAACATTACAAGAACAAATTAAAAATATCCATGCGTTTCTTTACAATACAATATAAATGCAAATACAATTCAATAATAAATAGGTAATATTACATGTATGGTTTTGGCGATTTTCTGTTCTATGTATTTATATTTGATTAACGTGTGTTATTTATTTTGCCAGTGGAAAATTGACACTACCAGCGACTGATTTACATAATTTGATTTGTTTTTGGATGCACGGTGATGTACTCGTCACATAGTACAAAAAATGGGTCTCTGTTCTGTCATATATATTGATAGGATTAAATATGTCTAAAAATACGACCACTTTTGATTCTATTTACATGTATGTGTAATGTGTAAAGAGTAAAGAGAAAAGAGAATATTTACACCAGCCTATCTAATATCTAATATACACAAGAAAATGCATGCAAATTCTTCTAGACTATTTGCTCTGTGTGTGCTCATGAAAAATGCATGCATTGACTAAGCCAGTGTTTTTAAAAGTGACAAGGGGAAATCAATTGAAAATTGAAATGAAACTACATACGAGCTGCATAATATCAGTATACAGTAAGTTACAAACATAGAAGATACATATTATATCAATGGAGCAAAATCATTACAGCCTTATTTATTCAAACGGCTTACTTATTACCGTATTAATTCATAAATCACAACCTTGATCCATATTCTAATGGATATGTTTGAATGAATGTATTCTGTATTCTACCATCACCCATTACAAGTTGCAATACACAATACACACAACATCTCTCCATGTACATTAATATCTATTTATTTTTATTTTTATTGTTTATACATAATTTTTGCTATGGTCTAGTTAGTGCATGATTTATTTTTATCTGGGCATCGTACAACGTACATCGTACTGAGATCTAAAACTAAGAAAACTCGAGTCGTGACATTATTAATAATTTTCATTTCCTTTGAATTCTATATGAACAACTAATAAAATACATAAAATCCTATCACAACCATCAGTATATCGTATTGAAAAGTGCAGTTTGCAAATAAAGTACAAGTAAGTATGCATGTACTGTAATAAATATTAACTATATTATACAAAATGTATACCTACAAGACAAGACTTGATTTCTACAATAATAATTACTTTGTCAGTAGTCAGTAGGCAGTCGGTCTCTTTTTTATCTACAGAGAAAAAAATTGACATCTATTTAAAATTTAAACCAAGGATATTTTTATGAACGATTCCATATTTGATGACTGATGGTTACGAGTTAAAAGTTGACAGTGGTCAAAATAAACGAGTACTAAATTACTGGTGAGCCTTAGTCCGATCCAAGACAAAAAATATCTCCAGTCTTTGGTGTCTATACCAAGTTACTAAGTACATTCTCAAAATTGACAAAATATTCGCAAAAATTTCAAACCTTGAACATACATTATGATTGAGTAAGGTCAACTTTTGTTTGAACAGAGAGAGAGGGCGAATAATGTATAATGGAAAAAGTAGGTAGATATTACATAGACATGTATATACAATGTACATTGTACAACGGTAGAAAAACATGTCCAGGCTTTTATCTTTGTTGTACACCCATTAGCACAAATTTCACACACACACAAAATTCCATACATCATTCGATTCGATTGGATGTCCTATTGAACTTTTAGGAATAAACGAGAGTTTGATTATATACATTATACAGTATAAATTATCTCCTTGACTTGAATCCTTGTGTACATAAGAAATAAGGAAAAACTCTATATCATCAATAAAGAATGTGATTTATGTGTTATGCATTATGCGCAAACACACTGCCTGAAAATACTAACCCTATCCTTTGCGTATTTCCATTACGGAAGGCAAATCTATGAACATTGTACATTGTACATGCATTATGTCTCATGTGACAAAAAATTATACACCTCAAGTCTCAGGTTGTACTTAGCTTAGGAATCCTCCCGGTATCTTTGTATGTACTACCATCCACATGACACATACAAATGTACACAGTACACGTACTTGAGACAAGATGAGTGCTCAAACCACATCTACTTACTACTTACAATCACAAGAACAAGGTGACGATAACAGGAGAACTCACGTTAACAATGTACAATGTGTATGTAAATATTTGGTTGAATGGACTTGCTAAATGAGCATCAAAATATTACACATGTATCTACTACGATGTATACCGTATATCTCGTCTGAATTTTGGTTTGAGTTTGAGTTTGAATTTGAGTCGGAGTTGGAATTTGACACACGGGCGTGTTTAGATTCAGTGTGTACAAAATATAACGTATAAAGGTATGCAAATCCTAGAGGTTTTTCTTTCTCATTATGTCAGTCCTCATCGTTTACTACTCTTTACCCCTGGGCTCTTGCTAACTTGTGTATTGTGTATCATGTATCTTTGTATCACTAAATGACCGTGCGCATGGTGATACTGATGATGATGGTAATTACTAATTGGCTTCTTGGGAAATGTATTTAGTTGATAGATGAAGATATGTACACACAGATATGTATGTTTTTTATATATGTAGTGTGCAAACATAAAGCGTGTAGAAAGTACGAATACCTAGATATGTAATATATATCCATGTGCAGTGCTCACTGTTTAGTCTGTGTCATATCAAAAGGATGACTTTGACTTTGAACTACAAACTACAAACTACAAGACAACTACTTAACCTAATATGTGAAAATTTTTCACTGTACTACTCACATACGCCGTTTCAACATCTTTTTTGTGAGCACGCGGAGGCTAGGACACATGTACTACTGATAGTAATGAAAGAATATACAATGTACTAATGAGCGAATGGAATTTAAAGTGATTTTATTCCGCATATACCATATAATGTACGATGTTGCACTTGGTAAAATAGATGAAGAGAGAACTATCAAAAGGGAGAGAGAATAAAGGAAAAGGAAAAGAAAGGCGATATAGTTTTGTTGATTTGAAAACGTGTCTTACTTTTGAATTAAGCTGGCCATGCCTTGTTCTTCTAGGGCATCCACTTGATCGTAGTAGGTATCGATATCGGGAATTCCATTCAATACTTTATTGACTAGAGTCATCGCATAAACCAATAGCTCTGTATCATTGGAATCATGCTCTTTTAACAGAGACATAATATTCCTCCATGGTAGAGATCCTGTCATCCGATGTCCAAGCGAGAAAAGGAGAGAGAGAGAAAAAAAACAAGAACAAGCATAAACACATTGACATTAACATCATCATCATTGTTTTTATACAAATGTACAATGTCCATAGTACATACTATGTAGTATGTAATACATGTAGGAAAATTAACAGTTGAACATTTACAATTTTATATCATACATACATTTCAGATACACTATAGGATCTATTGTACAAGTCAAGTTGATGACAGTTTAGAGACTAGAGACTAGAGACATTTCCGATGAGGATGATTATCATGATTGTGTGGAGCGATTGTGCGAAAGGAATGGCAAATGGCTCAATCTCAATGTGTTCAATGTCCGTTGTAGTTACATTGTATACTTTAAACTGTACACCCTATTTAATAATGAACAGTGAATAATGTACAATGTATACACGGTTCAAGTATGTATAATGTACAGTACATAACGTATTGGACGAAATCATCTCATGTATTATGTATACATACATTATACAACAAAAACAACAACAACAACAACAAAGAGTTTTCTTTTCTCACCCTTCCTGCAACAATGACCACTTTTTTTGTCTCATGACAATGACTGTCCACATCGCATCGCAATGTCGACTTTCATGATCATGTTCTCTTTCATCTTCATCCCTCCCGTTTGCAAAAGACCTATTCCTTATTTTTGCATTCAGCATGAATTAGTTCTTTATTCTAAGAATTCATTCAAGCACTGTCCTCTACTTCCTCCTCCTCTTTACTCTTTACCTCACATAAAATAATAACTCTACTCCATACTTTGTACTGTCATCAAATGAATAGTGAATAGAGGATTTTGTCTAAATTTTCTATCTTCAGGTTGGAATTTTCTGCCATGTAGCATTTTGGTTCTCGTTTTTATTTATATTCATAATTATTCATAATATTCAGGCAAACGTGAACTTAATATTTTTGCCCCATCATTTTTATTTCAAAGAACAATAATAATAAGAATTATTTTCGTTTGAATAAATACTGAGAATCCATGTTCTGGATTCTTATTGTGTGCTGTGTATTGTATATTTAAGTTGAGCCCTGTACTTAAATGCTTGATTTGTAAAGTTTAATACATGGTCTTATAATGTACAATAAATTACGTAAAATATTAAGTTCAAAGGGGATAAGACACAGAATCACGAGACACATTATCCACTATCCACTATAAACTGCACAGTGATGAGAGCGTGGAAATATTCTAAAACTGTAAAGTAACCCTCAAGACCTTTTCTATAGCTTTCTATAGCTCCATACTCAATACGCCTGAATATACAACTAAATAAGTGACAATAAAAGAAATGATGATGATAATGGTAATAAAAAAATATTTGGTTGTTTGTCATACCTTTTTTCAGAATGTCATCAGTTGCGACAGCTTGAACTAGAAGGAGACAATTGGTTTCAACGTAGTCCACAAACACAATCAGGAGCTTTAGAGCAGTCTTCTGAACTAAGCGGTACTTACTCGCGACTAAAGAATACAACCACTGGATAGTCTCATTATGTCGCATCACACCATGCATCCCATCCACATAGAGTAGAAGTTGTCCGATAGCTAGATAAATTATACAGGCAAATTTTTTAGAATAAAACATTTCAACAACAACATCAACAACAGCACTCCTCATCCACATCCATTATCAATATGATACATCTAAAATCTAAAAGACATGAGTCTTGTAAGAGGAAATTTACATTCCTTGTTTATTGTATGTAGCTACAGTCTACAGTCGACAGTGATGTAACTCAGGACGGACTCGAGATTCAAGATTTGTAATGATAAAATGCGTATTATTATATAAATTTGGAGCTAACTTTCCATACTCCCTACTCCATACACATTTACATCTACCATCTACCCATACTTATGTACACATAAAAATGAACAGCAGGCAAAGAAAAGGTACAAAGGAAACTTTATGTACAAGTTAGAAGGTATTTATAAAGTGAAGAGGAAAAAGGAAATGCATGTACAATAAGAAGATTCTGCTGTTCATACCTATACATGTAAAATGTATAATGTAGATTGTAGATGTATCTATATTATTATTGTTATTATACATTTTATGTTCATATTGTAGCCAATTTTCCAAATCTCAAATTTTAAAAAAGGCTGCCACAGGAGGTAATAAAAAGAAAAATGCACGGTACATAATATATTATACTATTACTATTCTACTATATTGCAAAATGCACATGCTTTTGGATTTGGGATTATAGCTAACAAAAGTCAATGATCAACTCACTAATAATTCTCCATAAAATTACTCATAAAATGAAGGAAGACATAAAACTGAAAAAGATGGACATTATGGTCACAAAACATGCATGTAAATACATATACGTATACATAAATACAATGCTCAGACACAAAGAAAGTCAGTTTTATCAGTATAAAATACATCCGTCATCCCATCAGCAATTACATTCAGAGAGAAACTTAATTATTATTGTTTGATACGTGTTTAACTTTTCACCTCCAGTTTACTAGCGAATCCTTGGAAAATTAAAACATACTTTCTAACTTACTTTTTGCCTGAGCCAAAAAGTAATAATTTAAAAAAATGAGCAGTATTTCAGTTGCGTTATTCCAACTTTCAAAAATTGCCCTACAGGATCTGTACTAAAAAAAGTTCTGAAAACCCAAAATTTGGACGTAAAAAAGTGAGCTCATGCAAAGTAAATTTAACTCCTAGTGTATTGATCATACACTTATGAATTATGAAGTATGCATATATACTTATTTAAATAAGGAATTGTATAAATGAGCTATGTGTTCAAGTGTATGATGTTTGAATTACCTCGGAGTATGTAGTTTTGGTTTTGGTCCTCTTCAGATCCAAGCTTTATTAACGATGAAAGTCCGCCACAGTTAACAAATTCATGAACAAGGTCTTTGTCATCCTATGTAAAAAAAAAAAAGTAAAATTAAAATTAAAAAAAGTTCGACTTTATTCTCTACTTCATTTCACTATTCACTGATGTCTACCCCTTTATATTTTTACTTTGGCTGTATTATTGTAGAAAAACAATAAGCATGACGACTTTTAACACAGACCTAAAAGAAAGAAATAACGCGCACTGTGTACTTATGATTTCCTCGCCTGCCATTTTAGTGTTGTCGTGAAGCTCAAATAAAACATGCTTTAACCAAAGATAATTATAATTCCTGTCTACATTTGAGCACCAAAATGTATGATACTAAAAACCAACTATTGTCTGCAGTCTGCACCGTATAAAATATAAAATATAGAATATAGACCATAGACACAGTTTCATTTGAATCCTGAAACTAAGAACGCAGGTACGGCAAGTAAGGGATTAGACATCCCTTACTTGCTGTACCTGCGTGCTGTCTGCAACTATTTTTTTGGGAGGAAGAGCTCGTTTAAAAAGTAACCCCTTGACTTTTTACTTTCACTTTTCAGCTAAAAGTTACAGACATATTTACTATAATATGTGGCAATAAATGTATAGGTGGCTGATTTAGGGTAAACACACTTTTTTGCATACTCTGATAGCCAAGTACAAGAACTACCTACCCTGAAAATTTCAAAGCTCTAACTTAATTGGAAGTATTTTAAAATAATTAGTTTCTAAAATACGCCAACTTGT
>JAQGBH010003393.1:0-20050 GCA_034698265.1 Sminthurinus aureus | reverse complement strand
GGGGTTCGAATTTAGTTTACTCCCTAAGCCAATCCTTCAGAATTTTTCCGCCACATGGTGGCGGGGTACGGCTAGTAATGTGTATTGTAGATTGTAGATTGTGGATGGGGAAGGGAGAATAGCAGAATAATAGAGTTCACAGGTAGGGAGATGAAAAAAAGGGATGAGGAATTTTACTGTGATGTGGTGCGGTATGGTTGAATGACTAAAGGAATTTTCTCGGTACTCTGTACTCTGTACATAATGCAGCATCCGACAGACAGCATAGCGCCTTGTTCTATCCATTATCCAACTATTTACTATTTAATTCTCTACTCTTCCTCTATCCTTCCACATACAAAATACTGCATATATTATACAAGCTGCCTACTACCTACTACCTACTGGATTAAAATTAATGAAACATGCACAAACAGAAAGAAGAAAGAAGGGAGCGGATTTTTCCATTCATTTCCCACTCTTACATAGTTTATACTGTATACTGAGCGTTGAGCATTCAAAATGGAATCAATGGAATTGGAAGACAAAGCGGAATATTTCACATTCTTTTTTGAATATGGATAAAATTTTCCTCTATTAATCACCTAGCATAGAAATACACATACATATATTGTATGAATGGTACAATGTCTGATAACAATATAATGAGGATTATAAAAGGTGGTTTGTTCTTTCGCTCTTTCTTCTTTCTTTTGTTCCGGGTGACTCCGGCTTTGGCGTTCCCTTTGCCACTGCTCCTGCATTAACGCTAACTCTAACTCTAACTCTAACTTTGACTTTGACTTTGGCCCATGTGAAAAGAAATTAGAAAGAGAAGGAATTTCGTGTGTTGTGTGTTTTGTGTTGCGTGTTCTGGGAAATTTTTGAGGATTGTTTATTCCGTCTTTTTCTTTTTCTTTTGGGTTCTGATTAGGATTTTGATTTTGATTTGGTATTTGGTATTTTGGATTCGGATTGGGATTTGTGTCATCATCATTATCATCATTGTCAGATAGAACAAGAGAAAGAGAAAGAACAAGAAGAAGAAGAACCAGCATGTATTGGAGACAAGAGATGGAAGAGTGGAGTGAGTGAGAGAGTGGGGGAGGGGAGGGGAGGTGGATGGGCGGAGGTAATAATGAGCGAGTGAGTTTTGCCGAGGGTTTACACCAAGCCAAGCCAAGGCAAGGCAAGTCATCAGGAGTTTGACTAGTACAATTCATTGGAATTAGACGGGAACAATAACTGCTTGATTTCTGCCAACCTCATTACGTACTCTTTTGTTCATATTTTATCCCCATTTTGTCTTCCATTCTCTCTCTCTCTCTTTCTTTCTTTCTTCTTTTAGCTATTCTATTTATCATGATTCTTTGTGCTTTGTGCAAAATCAAAGGCATACAACTTGAACTCTCTTCCATTCTCTTTCTCTCTCTCTCTCTCTTTTAGATACGTACTACATCTTTCTTTCTTTCTTTCCTCTTTATCTTTTCTGTTTTCTATTTTCTTTCTAATATCTTCTTTCCCTTTCTCTCTCGTCCGTCAGTTCTACTTTCTACTGTCTCTCTGTCTGCTCGATGCTCGACTGTCTATGAGTCTATGCTGATCCTTGACTAGATATTATGTATTATACACACAAATACACATAAATACCAAGTATAATGCAGAATGCACATGATATCAAGGATGAAATCAGAGACTTTAGAATCCAGAATCCAGAATATTCTCGTCCTTTTCTAGATTATTATTGTGCTGTGGAATGAACAAAGGGCAAGGGATGCCGGACTGCTACAAACTGGAGATTGGAGATGAATTGAATTGAGTTGTCTTATTTTGTTATATAATATGGTTCGAACTGAGTTTAAACAGTAGATTTTGACTTGGCCGCCTCATTCAATTCCTTTTGATGATTTTTGTTTTCCCACATTCGGTAGTGACCCCTCTGTGATTCGGTTTGGTGTTGTTCTGTTGAAGCTGTATTAGCAGTAATCAGCATAAAAATGAAGGAAAATGGAGTATCAACTTTACAGCTCTTTATTTCTCTCGTACTCTATTGTCTACTGTTTAATTCTTGATTCATTCAAATTTCAAATTGCAAATTGAATTACATTGGATGACCTTGTTTTCTTTTCAGATTCTTGCAAAAGCTCTTTTTATTTTCATCTTTTATTTTCCCCACTTTTAATTCATTGACTGGTTGTTAGTTGTGCAGTTGACTTTTACAAAAATAACCTTTGAATTTAATCCTACAAAAACGTTAATATTATTGAAATAGTTGAAGAGTGAGCACTTAAGAGAGATTTTTTGTATTAAGAATATTATTACAATGTAAATATTATGCATAATGAATTATGAATTATGAACAGAGAAGAGTGGAGAGTGGAAAGGCTTATTTTTATGCACAGTTTTTACCTCTTCTTTCGTCTTTCGTCTCGATTCTTGATTCTCCAGTTCCAGTTGTGACGTCTGATTTCAACCTTGATTTCTGATTGATGAATCAGCGTGTGAACAAAACAACTAATTAGCTCTGTTCAGCTCTTGAAAGCTGTTGAAAGGAGAATGGAGAATAGGGACTGAGGATTGAGATGGAAAGGTAAATTCGGAATTCTCAACTCTCTGTTTTGTCTGTTTGTCTAAACTTTATTGACTATTGATGATGAAAACGGTCTACGTGTATTTCATTCTACATTCTGCACGAATAATTACAGACTACGGACTCACTTTTACTTTGTAGCTTTTGTCCCATGATTTTCTTTAACTAGTCGAATCCATCCAAACAAGCAGGAAAAGAAAGGGAAAGAAGGAGAAGACGGGAAACAGAAAGGCGTACACAATGCCTTTATGTTTCTACAATCTTTCCAGTTTCCAGTTTAGAGTTTAGAGTTTAGAGTTTGGAAATGCTTTATATTTTAGACTATATGCAAAGAAAATAGACCAAAGAGCATCGACATCGACAGCGGTATTGAGTAAAAGTTTGCAACTGAGGAAATTTTGATGCTAGTCCATTCTACATAATAATTGAACATAGAGAGAGAAAGAGAGAGAAAAAGGGAAAGTAAAGAAAAGGGTAAACAGAAAAGTAGAAAGAAAGAAAGGAGAAACGTGTACAATCCAGAATGTAGAATCTAGAATGCACACATAATGAAAGAGAAATGAATTAAGACACGGTAAAAATAGCAAAATAGCAAAGAGAGAGAAAGAAAGTGTCAAATGTAAAGAAATATTGTGATTTCCAGTTGGACAAAATCTTAAAAGGGAATAAAAGCGTTTTCATTTTGACTCGATTCTATTTTCTCCTTTATCATGGTCTTATTTTCCTTTAAATAGTTGACGTCAAAGTTAAAATCAGAATTAGAATCGGAATCGGAATCAAAAAGCCTCAAAACTCGAAACTCCAAACTCCAAACTGGAAACTTGAAACTGGAGAATCCATTATGATGTCATGTGAGTGACTCTTGCTTATTTTCTTATTTGTTTGCTCACGCCATCAAACAGGCAGAGACACACATGAAACTTTGTTCATTTCACATTTCACACTTCACACAGAGAGAAAAGATATTGAAAAAGTTGATTAGTTTTCAAAAGAGGGAAGAAAACAAGAAAGAAGGAAAGAAAGAAAGAAAGAAAGAAAGAAAGCCGTTCGTCAAACACAGAACACAGAAACAGCAGCTCTGAAAAATATCAAAATATTCTGTATTCTGCATCCTCTGTTTTGTACATTGTACATTGCACATGTTGAGGAGGAATAATAATAACGTGTTATAATTGTCATATCGGTCGCACCATCATATTTTAGTCAGCCAAACTACATTCTACATGATTTACATCAAATATCAACATTTTACATTCCAAAGTTTCTACAGATTCTAGATTCTAGATTCTAGATTCTGCATGGGTTTTTACACTCGACTCTTGAAAAGGAGCAGATTTTCATTGTACTTGTAACATGTTGTTCATGTCCTTTTATTTCACATTTTCAGTCTCAATCTTCTTACTTTCTCAAAGGCTCCAAATCCAAGAGTCTTGAGTCTAGATTCTAGAGGTAAAGAGAAAAGGAGACAATTTACGTGTTGCAGCTCTAGACTCTAGACTTTAGAATAGAGTATAAAATGTATAATGTGCAACTCGAGTGTCAATATCCAATCCAATCCATTGCAGAAACATTGAGTGTATGTATGAAAAAGAAGGGTTAAAAAGAGTGAAAGAGAGAGAACTCATGTTTGGACGACAGTTGATTCTTTACGAGATGACTTTGTTTCACAGTTCTACAGGCACAAACAGAAACAGAGACGGAGGCACACAAATGTACACTGTGCATTGTGCATGTTGTGCTTAAATCTTAAATAGTAAATAAGAGAAGAGTGAGATTATTTATATTGTGGAGTAGGATGGCTGAAGGATGTGTGTTGTACGTTGTTTGGTGTGGATGAGGGACGTGAGAGTTGTCGGTAGGAGCGACTTAAATCCAAAGGTCTCTCACTCTTTCGTACGGGAGAAAAATATGCATAATGTGGATAATAGTAGTAATAATAACTGTTCCAACAGCAATGAAGAATGAGCAACGAGCAAGGAGCAAAAGAGTAGAATGAAAAGCGGAGGGAAGGAAAACACAAAAAGTGATGGAAGTGCTCGTTTGGTCCTGTCAAAAGTCGAGATTCAAGACTCTACACTGTAGAGTCAAGACGCCCGAATAAAACGAGGAAAGAAACAAGAAACAGCATCATAAACCAAAGTTATATCCGTGTGTTTGTAATAAAGCCACACATTTTCATCAACCATCAACCATCAACCATCTAGAATCTAGAATCTAGAATCTAGAATCTAAAATCTAGAGGAAAAAGAAACAGAACCAAAAACAGCAACATCACAAGCTGAGAATTCAATTTGACGAACTTCAAAAACACAAGTTGCAATTTTGTATTGTAAACTCGGAACTATACACTATACCATGTAGAAAATCCACAGTCATCAATATGAGTAATAATAATAGTAATAATAATGGTGATGCAAAACAGGGGCAGAAGCAGAATCTAAGAGGAAAAGTAAAAAGTTGGGATAATGGGGAAACGGAGCAAGGAAAAAATCAACAGGGAACAACATTCTCATTCTAAGCGCCAACAATAACATCGTCAATCCTCAATTCTCAATCGCCTCTCTGCCGTTTACATCACAAGACAAAATTATAACATGTCGTCTCTAGATTCTAGATTCTAGAGCTTTTACATTGTACAATGTAGTTTATGCATATAGCTTATGTAAACTCTATAGACTCTATTGGATACATTACCCTAATTTTTACTTTTTACACTCTGCTCAGCTTCCATTTCATTTCGGTTCAGGGGTATCAAAGTTCAAAAGTAGTTATTAGCCAGCGTGTGTGCTCTCCTTCATTTTCATTCTCCTCTTCAGATTTACTTCCGACTTGTGAGTTGCAGAGGCGACTACGAACTGCGTGTAAAGTCCCATTATTAACATGAACTTTGTCTTCCCTGTACATGACACTTGTTCCTACTCTGATCACTGATCACTGAATGCTGAAAACTGAACACCCTCATTTCCCCTGTCTCACTTCTCGCTTTTCAATCACAGTCACCGTGTTTCAATATCTATTATCTATTATCAAATTCCGCCAGCCTGTAATTATAGCTGTAATATGAGAAACAATAAACAATACACAATACACGCATTCCTTGTTTGGTATACCATACAAAATACAAAATACAATACAGTGTCAATTGTCAATACTCAATACTCAATACACTATTTGAAATGCGAGTTCAGCTGTCAAATCTCAAACTTTTCATTCATCATCATATTTTACACGTATTTTTATTTATTTTGCACCTTTTAAATGAAAGTTTAGTTGTTTTTATGTGTTTAGAAAAGCTAGAATTTAAAAAAATAATCTCACAAATAAATATCATAACGACGCTGGTAGCATGGTAAATTTCGAGGGAAGAGAATAAACAAGGAGAAACAAAGGGAATGGAAGGACATGACATATTTTGTACGGGGCAACCACAAGACACGAGAGTACAATCTGCAGTAAAGGATTTGTAATTCGTAATACGTAACTCATAATAATTTGTTTCATCCTCTCGACTTGGCTTATTCCTGCCACAAAATACAAATACAACTAGAAACTAGAAACTAGAAATAATGCATCTTCTCATCCCACCAGCCCTACTTGTGAATCCTTGAATCCTGCTTCAAAACCAAGTAAAAATGGGGAAATGGGAATGGGCCTATCAGTTAGCGCAATAAGATGACGTTCTGCGATTGTGACTTGAAATGGTGGATGGTAAATTGTAAATTGTAAATTGTAAATTGTAAATGGGATTTGTGAGTTGACTCAGAAAAGGAGCAAGAACACTTCGAGTCAAGAATACTTTGTATAATCCAAAGAATAAGAAAACAGTAAGCGGGCAAGGTGAGCGTTGAGCGTCACTTTGTTCACACTGTCAAACCTAAAGTTGATATTTAAACTATCCGCTCATCCTGTAAACGGTATCGTATATCGTAGAGCGGGAGAGAAGGAGAGAAGGAGGAAAAGGACGTTGATTCCCAGTTTTACCGTGTTTATTGGTGCAGAATCATCACTGTAAGCAGTAAACAGTAAACGTGCTTACAGTGTACAGTGTACAGTGAATTTACTGGTACACACGGTGAAATGTCGCTTTTTGCCCATCCAAGTTTCTAATGTGTTTCTGAGGATTAGGCGAAGGCAAAGAAGAGAAGGAGAGAAGGAGAGACCATTTCCTTATTTATGCCTCGAAATGGGGATGAGCGATAGGTAAAAAGCTAAGGCGTAGACAGGGAGGAACGGGAGAAGCGGAGGAAGGAAGAAACGTCCTCACCACAAACTCTGATGGGACAAATTTATTGTCACATGTTGTAATAATTTCAGGCAGGAAATGATTAAACAAGAGCAATCCCATGTGCCCGTCCTCGTCTTGAATCCTCCTTGGAAAAGGCTTAGACTGAGACTGAGATCTCCAGGACGGGTTGAGATGATGGTAGATGCTGCTCTTATATAAATGTTCCCCCGATTCCCTTATGTGTCTTTAATATGATGGCATGATTGATGTTTTCGACATGTGAAAATCCAATTTAATTTTTCCCATTTACATTACCCTACAAAACACAAACTACCAACTATATACAAACTGTATAAGTACAAACCAGACAAATATACATTAGACATTGAGCATTGAGCATTAAGCATTGAGAAATCCATGTATTTAGAATCTAGAATGCCAATGCACAATCTACAATGTCTTAGAAATACGTATAGACGGCAGACAATTTGCTCTGTTTTGTGCATTTCTTATTTATGTCTGTGGAAAATGGAAACTTTCTTTCTGTCTCTGTCTCAGTCTCTGTCTCAGACGCAGTCTTTTCGCTCTGTTTCTTCCTCCTCCTCTTCAGTTTGAGCTTGGATTTAAGATTGGCATTTAAAGTCCAATTTATGACAAATTTTCTTGTTTAAACGACATTTACAATAAATTCTTGCTCCTCTTCTTTTTTCTCATTCTATCGCAATCCCATTTATTTTTTCCCACATCCATATTCCATATTCCATATTAAGAGTTTTTGAGTTACGATTTTCCTGGAAAAACGTCTTTTAAATTACTCTCTCACTCCACTGTAAATAAATAAATAAAAATATATAAAATCAAAATCAAAATCCAGAATCTTGAACGTCAAATTCCTGAAATTTCAACTTGTTATTATTATTATTCTTCAATAGTTGAGAATGGGATAAAATTGGGTATTGGGTAAAATGGTAAATTGGAATGGGAGGCTGGAAAACAATCATCAAGTCATGACATTTAATTACAATTTACAATTGACGATTGACAATTTGAAATTTATAATTTAGAATCATTCAATCATTGAATAATAAATTTAGTTTTTACATTTCCTTGTCCTCCTTCCTAGGACGGAGAGCTGTAAATTTTGTTGTTGAGCTATCTGCTATATGTACGTGGAACGGAGAATTGACGGGGGATGAAATGACAGAACAAAGGCAAAGGCAGAAACAGAAACAGGAGGAAGACGCAAAGAGAGAGAGAGAGACGGCGTAAACATATGCTTAATCGTAATCGTAATGTTTGTACAGCGTACAGTGTACAATGTACAGTGTGCAGTGTACATGTGCATAATCCGTTTACGGGCTAACCTAATACGGAAAGCCGAGTAGTTTTCTACGGTGGAGAATCTGTTCATTCCATCATCCAGCTTCAGTTTTGTTTCCCTCCCCTTTCACAAGTCCGTCATAACTAAAGCATAGTGTAGAGTGTAGAGTGCAATACATAATGGATGAAACGGGGAGTTTGTCTATGGAGAGATGAAATGGGACGAGAGAGAGGGTCGGGAAAGACACAAAAGGAGTACTTGCTCATTTGTTCGCACTTTAAATTTCCATTTGACTTTTTTCCTCTTTTGAAACGGGTAATTCAATAATAACAACTCGGATTGTGACTTTCCCTAATGCACAATACACAATACACAATGCACAACACAGAAACAGACACAACACAATAGAAGAGACAAATGCTCAACACTCACGTTTGTCTGTCTACTGTTTTCCTCCTGGATTGAGGATTGAGAATTGACTTTGGACTATCTGCACAATACACAAAATAGCAAAATACTGAACAGGTTTGTACCGGGATTGAATTGAATTGGCTACTAAATGTTTCTTGCTCCTCTTTCCTTTCTCTTTGTCTCTTTGTTAGTTGATGGACAATCATTGGGATTGGAATTGGAGTTTTAAGCTAAAAGTCCCTCTTTTAAACTGGGCTAGAAAATAGAAAGGGAAGACTGTTGAAGACTCTTTTTTTCTTTTATTAGCTGTACATTGTACATTGTGTATAGAGTCTAGAGCATAGAGTTGGGAAGAAAGAGCTGGATACAAAGATAGTATTTTCTTTGTCCTCTTTTATCTCCAACTCCAACTCTTTTTTTCTTTATCCAGTGTCTACAATCTAGAGTCTACAGTTTTTTTATTTCTTTAATTCTTTTTCTCCCGTTCTCTTCTGTTCTTTTAGTTTCTTGCCGACTTTTCTCTAGATTCTAGATTCTAGATTCTGGATTCTAGATATAGATAAAAGATAGATACTTGTCTTTGTCTGGGTTTTCTTTCTCTTTTTAAAACTTTACAGACTGCAGACTAGAGAATACAGAATACAGAATACAGAATAAAGACTTTCTTCTTTACTTTCCAACTTTCTTTTTACAGATATTTTGTGCTCCAATCTCGAATCTCGAATCTTTACAATTTACAATTTACAATGCCGTCTTAATCCTTGTACTTGTTCTTGTACTTTTGTTCCTTCTCCTTCTCTTTTGTCTATTTTTAATGAAAAATGTTTAGCTGGAGAGAAAAAACTCGGGAGGTATTTTGTATTTTGTATTTTCTCCTTTACCATATTCCATGTGTAGTGTGCAGTTCACGGGCATTAAGTATTTTCCTACTCAATTTTAGTCGTTTGCTTTAGTCTTTGCAACGTTTTAGGTCACGTTTTTTCTTTAAACAACTTATTATTTTCACCATTGTGTTTTTATCATTTATAATTTTGTCAAAATTGTACAGTTGTAATCGTAAAATTTTTGGGAAGATTCCAATCAGGAAAAAGGTTTGAAATCAAATTATGTACATAAAAACAAAATATAAAATACAAACTATGAGATGACGAGAAGACTTTAGGAAATTCATTTTTACGATTACAATTATTTTTATGATTATGACTCCTTCAGGCTTCACTTTTGAGACGTGAGATGCTGACCAGTAAAAAGATAGCACAAATTCATGTGTACAGAAATATTGTCTGTATAGTCGTATATGTGTGAATGAGAATGGAGAATGGAGAATTGAAAGTCAATTTGAGGATTGGATTTGGATTTTGGTGGTTTGCAAGTGGATGAAAGTAAAAAAGACTCGAGTTTTTTAGCTATAGACTTGTGGTGTTGGGCATTACATGCATAAAACAATAGATGGTTTGAATGTTGAATGCATAATGAATAAAGGTTTGACTTGTCTATTTGAATGGGCGGATGGACAAATGGACAAGGCACAGAAAATAGATGGTAAATGACTGCAGAGTGCAGAGGGGGAAGGAAGGATGAACCAAAAGACGTCCGTTCCTCACCATATTCATGTATCTGTTTATACTTTATACGTGACATGTGTGCGGTGTGTGTGCGGGTTGCGGGTAAAAAATGAGGAGGTACACAAAATACAAAAGTAGTGGTTGTTTTCTATAGACTAGAACGAGGACGAGGACGAGGTAGGTGGTCATGAAAAGCTCAAAGCTCAAAGTGATGGTATGGTGATTGTGGTCTGGGCAAATAATATAGTGAATTGTGTTGGACCGGAATGGATTGGATTGGAATGAACATTCCACTTGTTTTTTTCCCTCTACTTTTTACAGCGTACGCGGTATAAAGGAAAAGAGAAAACAGTACAAAGTACCTACTCAAATTGAGAGAAATTCCAATACCAATACCAATGTTCCAGGGAGAGAATATATATAGAGAAAAAGAAAAGGAGAAAGGTCATAATACATATACGAATATATACATGGAAAAATACAGAGGATGAAAGCACACGGGAATAATTCCAAAAGGATCACACGGGACACGACAAAAAGAAAAGAGCAAGAAAAGAGGAGAAAAGAGGAGAAAAGAGGATGTCTCATAAAAAATAAGCCATATTTTGGAAAAGTTGTGTTCCACTATATATTTTTTTGTGGTCAATGGGGTTATGTTTAATGCAAGAGATTACCCTTTGCTCCGTGTCCTCTTCTTTTTCCTCTTCTTCTGTACAGTGTACAGTGTACAGTGTACATATTGTATACAGACCATGAAAAATATGTACCGAGGAATAGGACAACCAGGCAATTGGTTTGACTCCATCTATTTCTTCATCTCACTCACTCTTTCTTCATCTCACTCACTCTTTCTCTCTCTCTCTCTGTGTTGTGTTTTTGAGTATCAAGTTGAAATAGAGAAATCCATTGAAGCAGCAGAATCTTCAGTCTTCAGTCTTCACTTTATCCAATGGGGGACATAAGAATAGTGGCTAATCTGGAACTGGAACTGGAATTTCAGAAAGGCAAAATCTCTTTCCTTTTTCGTTTTTCTTTCTTGTTATTTCTTCTTTTCTTGACTTTTTCTTATGGTCAAATTTCATGGATAGACGGAAAATCCATGTATAAAAAATTCCAGTTCTTCTTTTTTTTCTCTACTGACTACAGACTACAGACTTGAGACACTTTGAACTCTGTTGTAGTTTGCAGAATGTGTTGCTATTCTCTCATATAGTTACATTGTACATCTATGGAGAGAATAGAGCGTAGAGAAAGCACTATAGATAATGTGGAGGATAAATTGAGAAGCATAAAGCGGAGGAGCATCACATCACAGCAGACCGTAGATGGTAGACAGTAGACAGTAGAGAGTAGACTGTAGAGAGTGAATGTTAAAGAAAAGGATACACGAGTAAGAAATAAAAGGAGCAGAAGAAAGAGAAGGAGGGAAAAAGTAGATGGAGAAATCAAAATGGGTGAAAGGTTCAACTTTTTTTATCCAGAATCCAGAAACCAGAATCCAGTCAGAGCAGAGGTGTACACTGTACATTGTACATGTTTATCCAGTAGAGAGTGGAGAGTGGAGAGTGGAGAGGAGAAAGCCAGTGGAGCTGTTGGAGGATGGAGGAATAAGGAATAATGCACATTGGGTCCATAAATAAAAAGGCCAGTTTTTATCCAGCTCGAACAAAACGATGTAAAAGTGTGCTGGAAAAAGGCTCCTCCGGGACTACCTTACAAATTTCTACCTCTTAAGTCTCTTATTTTCCACAATCCAGAAAGCATCTCCAGTCTCCAGTTCTTCACTTGTTCTTGTTCTTCTTTCTCCATTTTCCTTGGAATAATCTTCTTCTGTCTACTGTCTACATTCTGCAGTCTACAGTCTACTTGCCTGTTCTATCTTTATGCTTCTTTACTCTCTAGTCTCTAGTTTATCCCATTGCGACCATCATTTATGATTGGAGTAACTACATCTAGATAGTTTTTCCAGCTCCAGTTCCAGGTTCCAGCACTACTAATAATATATCTAATATCTACCCACCGCATACTTGATACTATTGACTTCCAAAGATACAAAATACCATATTTTCTCAGCTTCTCTTCCTTTAGAAGGACATTCGACGCTCGACATTCCTCCTTCCTTCCTTCCTTTCTCTCCCATTTTAATAAATACTTTTCCCCCTTCCTTTCCAGTATTCAATATTCAATATCAAAGACCAAAAAGCAAATAGCAAATATTTTATACCCCTTGACAAATTATTATGTACCTCAAAATTAAAGTAAAATAAAGGCCAACCAGTTTAAATCTGTAGAAATAAAATCAAAATTTGTAAACAAAGGGTAAAATTAGGACAAGACAAACATATAATATTTACTTTTATTTTTGCCTCAAGATGGTCAACAGCTCGTGACCTAAAGCTCGCATTTTAAATAAAGTCATCAGTCATCACCCTTGCTAACCATAAAATAAAAAAGTTTAGATATAATAATATTTTGTGTCTATTTAAGAAACCAGATTAGGAATTTAAAAATACAAAATACAAAAGACAGATGGAAAAGATTGTCATGACGGAAACAAAAAGAATGAATCACGAAGAATTTCATTGACGTCATTTGTTTGGTTTTTGGTGATTCATGAATCGTGATGAATAAATAGGGTAACGTCGCACACTCTCTACTATCTAAAATAATACACAAGGCACAAGACACGGGACATGAGACGCAGTACAATAGTACAGTATACAGTAGAACACAGAGGAAAAATACAATGCATAATGCATAACAGTGTATAGAGTAGAGTGAGGCGTATTTGTATTCCATTCACTAATGCGCCCTTTTATGTACACTTGTATTTGTATTTTTATTTGCATTCACCTCTACATTTACATTCAACTTGCTCCTCATGCCCCGTTTCCCGTTTCTTGTTAAGAGTCTCTGATTCTCTTTCCTCCCGCCTTTGACGTGTGTTCCCAATTTTTTGCCTTTTTTTAGTTTCTGCTTAAAAAATATAGGAAATGCGGAGGACACATGTGATGAAATGTGGATACTGAACAGAGAAAGGAAAGAACAATGTAGAATCACTCACACATCACACATCACACATGTATCAGATAATGTGTTTTAATCCTGGCTTGGTCGATTCTGGCTTATTCACCCTACGCACATAGAAAAAAACTACTAAAAACATGTACAGTGTACAGTGTGCCAACTGCAATGTACAGAGTAGTAGCTTTTCTGTACAAAGAGCTCTTAGCACCAAGACTCGAGACTCGTGATTCAAGATGCTGTAATTTTCTGTCCTCTTCAGTTTTTATCCAACTCCTGACATTTGAGCTTTGAGCTCATTTGAGTTTAAAACAAAAGTGTGGGTTGTCTTGTGTTTTGTTTTGTCTTGTGGTGCTCTTTTTGATTTCTCTTACAATTTTACATATTGACGATTTATCAGTATTTACGTCTTGGTTCTTGATGAACTTGTAAAGGATCAAAGATTGAGGATTAGAGTGCTAGTAGATTTTTCTTGATACTTTGACCGTAAGTAAATGGGAAAAAAAGAATAAAACGTGTCAAAATTAAAATGCGGAAAATGCGCAGTGTCTATAGTGTCTAGTGTATAGTGTATAATGTATACGTTGTGAATATAGGTATATACAGTTGTAGGTTGTAGGCTGAGGGATTTGGTAGGCGAGTCAAGAGTCAAGAGTCAAGAGTCAAGTGTCAAGTGAGAAAGAAAGTTGGAATACGTATCAATTTCACTTTCAGTCTGTCCAGAATCCAATCCAACGACCAACGTCCGTTGAACCGACTCCAAGTCTTTTTATCCCATTTTACAGCATCAAGTAAAAAGTCAGTAAAAGAAAGGAAGAAGAGGAGCAGGACAGATTTATATAGAATTTACTTGAGCGTTGAGGCTTGAGCTGGTTCTGGCTCTGGCTCTGGGTTGTCGCTGGCGGGGAGAACGTAGACGATAGCCTTAGACATCCATCTGATTTGGAAAAATTGAGTTTTGAGTTTCAAGTGTGAAAGTAGTTGGTATTGATATTGATATTGATACGGTTGTGCAATATTGAGTGTTCAGAGTTGAGATTCATCATCATCACCCCACAATGTACAATGTACAATCTAGCGTCATTTTATTGTGGTGTCAAGTAGTCAAGTAATAAAAGATTTTGTGTGTGTGTGTATCTCCTATCCACTTTGTGTATGAACAGTGAACAGTAAACAGTGAACAGAGATCATAATGAAAGATGATGTGAGTATTTGGAGTGAGTCGTCATCCTCATCGTCACTGTGAGGATCGAGGATGGAACCGCATAAGGGATAAAGAGATGCAATGACTGTTCTCTCTTTCTATTCTCTATATAGAATGTAGAATGTAGGATGTACAAGTGTGAAGAAAATAGAGAAAAGGCAATAATATTACAAGACGGAAGCTCGGATTAGCTCTCTCTCTCTCTCTCTGTGCCTGTCTGTCTGTAGCAAGGTTTTATGCTCGGTTCATTCATGTATATGAGAATAGTCGAATCTAGAATCTAGAATCTAGAATGAGAAGGAGAATAATAACTGGTGTAAAAGCTCTTTTGGAAACAACTACAAGGACAACGACAAAGAGAGAGAGAGAGAGAGCGGAAGCTGATAGGACAAGCTTTACACTTTACACCTTGTAACAATTTCCTACCCTTTTAATCCGGGAGATTAAAAGGACACAAGAGCAGTCTCTTCACTCCTCACTCGTACTCGTCACTCTTCACTCTTCACACTTCCAACATCCAACATCCAACATCCAACAAATGTACTCTGCCGCTCCTTTTCTCTCCTCTTCTTCTTCTGATACAATATCACATCAACACACTCCAACCTCCAACCTCCAACTTTCTTTACTTTCTCACATTATTACTTTCACAACTTCATCATTTCATAATTCACATACACTCACACACTCGCGGAGAATGGAGACGGATACATAAATTCAAAAGAATATTACGTTTATAGCTATATACAGTATACAGTCGTATAATTTTCCACACCGCCCCTACGTCCTATCTCCTCCTTTCTTCTGTCTTTCTCTCTCTTCTTCTCTAGAAAAAGACAGACGGAAATTTTACGGATATTCTTTTCTCCTCTTTTCTCATATGAAAAAATAAAGCTTCCAAGTTCTAAGATTCCTTTTTCTTGCGGGATTTTGTGGGTTGTGGGTTAGAGGTGCAACCAATTAGAGAAAGAGACAGCAACAGCGACAGAGACAGAGACAGGCGATCACCCCACTCCTATTATCATTTAGTATCTCCAGTATTTTCTTCCGTCACCAGGAAAGAGAAGAAGAGAAAATCTCCTCTTTTCTCTTTTCTCCCTTTTTACACTTTGTAATTCTCCTACTTTCGATTAGTTGATCATCAGATCAAATCCAGAATCCAGAATTTTCTTTCATACGCTCCCATCTCGTATCAGCATGATTATTATTATTACTTTCTCGCCCTTTTTCCTTTTCTCTTCGGCTTTTGCCCAATCTAATATCTACAACCCAAAAATTCTTATTTATGGATTCTTCTCATTCATTAGCTTGTTCAAGGAGAGACAGTTACAATATGTACATTATACAATATACATTGTGCATCCAGCAGATTTCCATCTCTTTTATTCTCAACTTAATCCATCCTCTCATTTTCTCCCGTCACCATGATATTACATAATACATAATGTAAATGGATCAAATTGAGCATTGAACATTGAGCATTGAGCAGTATCAAGTATGAACATGAGATTTATTATTATTTCATTGCCTTTCTTTCTCAACTGACACCACCAAAATGATCCTCATCAGATCATACAAGTACGATGACGACGATGATGATGACAAGGATGATGTGTTAATAATCATAACCATAATGTGTGTATATTTTATGGCCAATTTGCTCACTTTCCGTCAGTCTCTCTTCCCTTAAACTTTTACGCTTGCTTGAATGTTAAATGTTGGGCATTTGGCTCACATAATTAATGACCATAAACCACCAACAGCTACCAGTTTATTAAAAAACCGAAATCAAAATCCAATTAAAAATACAGCTTGATATGTTTCATCTTTCTTGATTTTAATGAATGTTGAGTGTTGAGTGTTGAGTATTTTGAATATTGAAGCTTTTTTTCCAAAAATCCAAGATAGAACATAGTAAATTTTTAATATTTTAGAAACAATTAGACAAGAAGCACAAAATCAATGAAATTTAATGCATTTCTTATTTGCTTTTGAAAACTTTCACTAGCGTTTAAAAAACAATTTTCTTGCTTTTTTTTACATTTTTTCTCTTTAATAAACTCATAAACACCAAACACCCCGTGGTGACTTATTTTCCCTTTGTGAAACGATAAATTAATTAATTATCATGCAGACATCAAGTTTTTAAAAATATTATGTGGAAATTTTGTTTACCGAATCCAGAATCCAGAAACTAGAAAAAACTTGATAGATTTTGGCCATTGAGTTTTTTTTTGGAGTTTTGAGTGAAAAACTAATTGAAAAAAAAACAACATTTTTAATTACTTTTGACTTTTGATGAGTTAAAAATTAAAAAGTAACATGTGTACAATGTACAATGTACAAGCTACGAGTTACGAGCAGAAAAAAAAATGGTTTGGTTTTTTCTCTTTCCTTTTCTGTCACAGCATCAAGCATCAGGCATCAAGCGTGTTGCTCGCTTATTCACATGTCGTTTGTCATTTGACATATAAACTAGAAAGTAGAAACAAGGTGGGTTGTATTCTGTTCTGTTTGATTTGGATTCGGTTGGATTTTAAACCGCTATTTGCTATTTATGCCTTTGTGAATTGTGTACATATTTGAGTAGCTTGCGTTTCTCTGTCTCCACTCTCCACTCTCCACTTTTCGTCATCGTCATCCACATCGTCATCATCAACTACTTGAATCATTAATACGGAAGGAAAGAAAGAGATGGATACAGTTTCAAATGTACACCGAATCCACAGCCACAAACACAGAGAGAAATAAAATAAAGCTTTTCGGTTGAATTTGTGATATGTTCCAAGTTGGAACAACTCTTTCTCTGGCTCTCTGTCTTTCTCTAGCATTGTACGTAGATACTTGTCATTGGTATTTGTCGGGGATTTTCCATTTCGCACGGATTTTATTTTTGTCAAGATATTATTATTCCTTTCTCAAATCCGAATCGGAATCCGTATACAAATATAATACATGTAGAATGTAGAATGTAGATAAATACACGGCGGCTTCTGTATTCTGTATTCTGTTTCACGTTGCGTCAATCTGTGTATCTTTATTCTTTATCTAAAAGTGTAATAAAGTCATATGCACGGTGCAGAGTGCAGATCTGCATGTTTGCTTTGTTGTGGACGCGGATGAGAATGCGAGAGAGAGCGAGTTGGAGACCCTTCTTTTGGTTCGGTTTGTTCGAGTTGGGATTGTGTGAAAGAGAAAGAGAGAGAGGAGAGAATTCCCTACAGAGTGACTGTTGGGCTCACAAAGAGAATTATTCAGGAAAATCTAGATGATTGTTCCCCTCAGATTCCCTTGTATGCGGTAATCACATCCATTTACGTCATTTCATGTCGCCTAATCAAAATGGATTCACTCTACTACTTCTCCTGCTCCATCTCCATCCACATCCACAGCAACCTTATGTTCTCTCTCTCTCTCTCTCTCTCTCTTGTCTATTTTAAAGAAGCTCTTGTTCTTCTCCCCGTCTCCGTCTCTCTCTCTCTTTCTCCGTCTCAGTTTCTCTGTATTTTATTCCTCCTTCTGTTCTCATTTCTCATTTTTCCTTCATCTCCTCCTGCCAGTTTCCTCTTTTTCTCTCTCATTCTCTCTCGCTCTCGCTCTCATTCTCTCTCTCTTTCGAGATTCTAGATTTTTATTCTTTATCCACAATCCACAATTTACCCATTGCACATTACACTTTTTATACAGATTTACAGATTCGCTTTATTTTTTCTTCTTCTTCTTGGTCCTTTCTTTTTTCTCAATTTCTGTCTGTCTGTCTTTTCTCTGTCTCGAGTCTCAAGTCTCAAGTCTAGAATCTAGAATCTAGAATCTTGTGTATTTTGCCTTTGTCGTTTATCGTTTGTCGTGTGTGCCAAGTCACAAAATGTGTACTCAAATTTCAAATGTAGCTATAAGCGTATAGAGTATAGCGTATGGTGTGCAACTGTTTTACTAGTATTTCTCATATCATGTGCTCATGTCCCGTATCACATAAATATTCTAATTCCTCATCCACATCAAATCTATCTATCTATCTATCTATCTATCTGCAGTCTAGAATCTAGAATCTACATAAAAATTTACAATCACATCCATATCGGCGCCTCCTCACTCACTCATTCCGCTCACTCCTCACACAAAACAGGGAAAACACAATAATAAAATATTTTTATCTTTATTATCATGTTCACCCATGTTTTTTACATCTTTATTATGTATTCATCATTTGTGTAGGTAATAATAACTGTGCGTTATGACTGTAAACAAAGTGGGTAGGTCGGACTTTGACTAATAAATAATAATTCCGCCTTGTATTTGTTTTCATTTCATTTTCCTTCGAGATTCGAGATTCGAGATTCGAGATTTAGCAATGCGGAGGAGAGAAGATTCCAGATTCCAGATTCCAGATTTTTTCCCTTGTTCTTTGAGTCTTTGAGTCTTTGAAATTTAGATTAAATGAAATTCGGTTTTAGACTACAGTTGACAGTTCTATCATCATGCAGACATATTGACAATTGACAATCCTAAATAAATATCAAATGTACATAATATTTCACAGGAAATTCACGACTCGTAACGTGCAATTGTGAGTTTTGAGTTTGTAGTTTTGAGGTTTGAAAAGGAGACGGAATAAATGTAATGTATAACTTTTCCTAAACTTGGACAACAAGTAGAAGATGAAGATGAAACTTTGAAACGGGACGTGTGAACATTGAAAAGTTGAAAGTGGAAACTAAATGTTGAGCGTTGAGTGTTGAATGAGTGTTGAATGAGTGTGTGTAAAGAGTAAAGAGTTGAGAGTATAAAATCCGTAGGTTTTTGGTTGGTGAGGAGCAAGTTCATTTTGGAGCTGTTAATCTAGAAACTGGGAACTGGGAACTGGGAACTGGAAACTGGGGTTAGGGACACCAATCCATCATGTTGGCCTTTGAAAATATTGACAGGCTCACAAGTCATTTGTGGTGGGTTAATTGCAAATGTTGCGTTGAACATCACACATTTATCTACTCTCTACTCTCTACTCTGCATTACTCCATCCTCCATGATCCATCCTCTCCATTTTCTCAACAACTCTTTTACTTTTTTACTCCACATTATCCATTATCCATGTTTCATTTCAGCCGTGCAATCAACAGAGGCAAAACACAAGTAGATTTAGAAGTAGAAGCACATTTCATTTTTAAATACAACTTAATAGAAAGTAAACCTTGGTCTAATAGATTTTACAGATAATAATAATAGCTCGCAGGAATCTACAGAGAAAAAAACTAAACACTGATGACTGAACACTGAACACTGAACTCAGTAAAAAAGGAATTTACATTCTACATTCTACATATCTGTTACCACATTGTCAATTGTCATCGTCCTCGTTCTCGTTCTCGTTCTCATTCTTGTTCTCGTCCTCTTCATTTTTTATTCGTAGTTGATATTCTGGGTGGATTTTGTAGATGGGACGGGGGAATAAAAAGTTGAATGGTTTTTGCCACTTTGTCATTGCGCATTCATCCTCTGCATCGTCTGAATTAAATTATTATAATATATAATAGGAGTTCCATCCAAGAAAAACCCTTTTGTTTCCATTATACAAAATATGAAGGAGAAAACAGACAAGAATAAAAAGAGAATGGTTGTTTGCTGTTCTATTTGTACATTGTACATTGTACGCTATGTGTAATAAAGTCAAAAATCCTCACTTCGTGAGCATTTTATATCGCCTTGAAAGCATAAATGCTTTAGGCTCCCGATG
>JAQGBH010003392.1:0-20050 GCA_034698265.1 Sminthurinus aureus | reverse complement strand
ACCGAACCTAACTAATTTCAACATGGAGAATCCGAATATGACCACTAAAATGCTAACTTCGTTTTGACGTGCGGCACTTTTTGAAAGTGGAAATAGATTCTGGTACATATTTATAAATACAAGTTTTTTTCGCAGATTTTACAGTTCACAAAAAGGTAACACCAACACCAAAATTCGTTGAAATTCATAATATAATTCATAGTTTTTTAAGTACTACACATATATATATATGCATTTGCATTTTGAATATTCAATCAAAGCCAAAGTCATTTTTAAAATGTCAATACTGATTATGATATCACTGTGAATATCATCATTAAAAACTCCTGAAATACAGAGGCATAATTATCAACATTTAAACAAAACACATTAAAAACAACGAGTTTTGGCAGAAAAAACCTTT
This sequence comes from Sminthurinus aureus, assembly GCA_034698265.1. Classification (NCBI taxonomy): domain Eukaryota; kingdom Metazoa; phylum Arthropoda; class Collembola; order Symphypleona; family Katiannidae; genus Sminthurinus; species Sminthurinus aureus. The sequence goes on along the minus strand of JAQGBH010003392.1, from coordinate 19,647 downwards.
ATAGCTATCAGAAACTGTCGGCATGTATATATCATATATATATATAATAGTATTTCATATTTCATTCTCGTATGAAGCATACTATATACTATATATATATGTAATTATTAATTATTATTGTTAGTACTATAGTATATGTTTAATTCGTAGGATGATTGTTGGTGTATTTTAGTTATAAATTACCCCATATAACAGATAGGAGTATGTTTTACTGGAGTCACAATGTTTTTGTCTTATTCGTCGTCGTATTGTAAGTATCATACAGTTTTGGAAATGTACATGGTAGATTTACATAGATAATGTACATGTTATTTATATTAAAGCATGTATAGATTAGTGGGTATACTTAGAATTACGCGGATGCAGAATAAATTGCATGTATATGATACGCAAGTAACGCTTAAATCACATAAAAGAGAGTGATTTGTTCTGATTCATACATTATGTGGCTGTATTTATTGAAATGCATCTTTTATATTTTGAAATTGTCGAATTGCTAAGTCTACAGGGAGGTTAAAATTAATTGACGTTAATCTATCCAATGTTCGAAAAGAATCTTCGCAACCTGTAACGAAAAAGAAAAACCTTCATTTAGTTTATTGAACTCTTACTTGTTACTAATAATTCTAGATCAGGTTTTCTACACATAATTGAAATACTTTCTCTTTTTGTTTTATTCTTACCAGTTTTTACAACGTAACTCCATGGTTGATAACATTGTTCTATCAGTCCTTGACATCGTACAATTAATCGTAGCCAATGAACTAATTTTTTAGCGCTAAAGAAAAGCAATAAAAAACAAAGACCTCAGTCGAATTGATCTGTTCACTGATAATTTTGTGTACTATTATTGTTATACGTGTTTGGATATTTTTTTTGACATCATAAAAAATTTATTTCATGGCAATATTTAGCAGGGTGAAAGTGTGTACAGTTTTGTGTTGAGCTTACTTTAATGCTGCACAGACAAAGGCTTTAAAATGCGACTCGGGACTTCTTTTGTACCGACTGTGACTAGTAATAATATTATCAACGATACTTAGAAGTAACTGAAAATCAAATATAAAATAATATAATGTCAATGTTTGAGAATTCAACACACAATGTAGAGCTTGTTACAGTGACTTTCAAACTCAAAACTCAAAACCTTGAGCAAACGTTTTGTTTTTCATACCTCTCGATTTGTAATGGCTTTTGAACCAACGATTTCAAGTCCAAAACTTTGTGATAGTCGACGAGCGGGTGTTGCATTATATTTCTCACCATTTTTTATTTGATAGTATCGGAGAATGAGATCCCAGACAGAGAGAAACCCGCTTCCAGCAGCACTTCTAGAAGGGAAGCAACTTATAAATGGAACTAGACTTTGACTCTGACCCATAACCATCAGTCCATGCTGAAGGAGGTCAGCGATTGCAGATGTCAAATCTTTTCTTACGGCAGATGTAAGTGCTCTATTACATGAGACTGACGGCGTATCCTCACAATCTGAAGTGTAGTCACTGTCTATTGGAGCTTCGGCTTCCATGGCTAAGTTATACACTTTTGCTACAGCCACTTCTAGCTGCGCTCGTAAATCTCCCCAATGATTACCCTTGGCACTTTTCTTCAACGTGTTCATTTGGAAATTAGTGGAACAACCGAATTGAGCCACAGCAAACATTTGAATGAGGGTTAATGCTTTCTTCATGAGTTGTATCGTCTTTGCTCGTAACTGGAAGTAAAATAAATACGTGTAGTTTAAAATTGTTAGTACTTATGTACATACACTATTACTTTAATGCACTCTTACATATTATAATATGTTTAACGTGTGTCCCATCTTTATAATTTGAAGTAAAAGTTATTTTGAAAAAAAATAAGTAGTAGTAGTAGGTAGTAGTAATTACTTCTTCTTCATGACCGAAGTCTGGATGTACAAATTTTTTGGCTTTGGAAGATGATGAGGAGGAAGTTGATGAGGTCATTGAGGGCATTTTTGGACATTCACAGTTACCGTCTCCTTCACCATGGAGGAATTGAATAAATCTTTCCAAGTCAGTAATTTGAGTTTTTAGTTGATTTACTAACTCTTCCTTCATCTTTATTGGACTCACCAACTACAATACATTAAGTGTTTAAGTTTTTTTTAAAAAATTTTCTTGACATAAATTATTTGGTATCTGCATGCATACGAGACATATGAGTAATGTAGGTGTATACGAACATCTGATTATTTTTTTTGTGAAAAAGATTCTCACCTCACTAATAGCTTGGTCAACTTGAAAGTTTAAGTCTTCATCACTGAGCATCTCGAGTTCATCAACATTCAGATTTAAACGATCTCGTAATTGTTCTAGGAAATAACATTTAACAAAACATTTTCATATTATTCAGTCGTTGATTTGTGATATTTTGAGCTTGAAAAACTATACATCTATAGTTTATAAATATAGTTACCTATGACCCTTTTATGCCGTTCCAGTAGAACACTAAATAATTCGTGAATAAAAAAACATGAGAATTTCTATAGCTTTAATTCTGAAAAAGACCGACGCAACTATAAAGAAACTTTCTTTTATTTGTATATATTTATTTGTACCTGGTTGGAAGTCCAGCTTCTCCAGTTTGATAAGCATACATTTCTGTGAAATATACATATATGTAGATATATGTATTTAAAATACTGCATGAAATTTGTTTACGTGTATATTTTGTCTTATGTCACATATATTTTAAACTCAATACTCAATACCATGTATAGGATTACCTAATTCTTCCAGTTGTGATTTTAGCTGACCAATTAAATCTTTTTGCTTCTCTCGCTGCATTCTCATTTTATCCTTAATTTCATCCACTTGACACGGACTTGCAGGAGTTGTTAGTCGTTCAGTTAGTGCTGAAGGAATTCCACGAAAAGTAAATTCTTCTAGTTCTTTTAATAAGTGTTCCTAAAAAATGGTGCATACATTACACATTATATCCTAGTTTCGTTTCGTGTTATTATTTATAGCCCATCAACCATTTTACATTTAATCAAATTAAAAAAAGGGTTAAAGTTAGTATTTGAAATTATTAGAACTCTTGTTATAAATCGAAAAAAACATACCCTTGTGCTGTTGTCTTCCACTGCGACAATTTGTTGTATACTGAAATGTTATTGAAAAAAAACTATGAAACATGATCTTCAAGTCACCTTCAAAATTTTTACATTTTTAACTACAGGTACCAGTATTGAGACATGCACAAGATAATTTATATAAATTATACTTTTTATGTAATATCTACCGAAATTGAACTTGTGCAAAATGCGTTGTGAGTGCGAGAAGAGCGGATGTTAGCTGTTCTTGATCATCCTTAAGCTTATGGAGTTCTTCAGGATCAGGACTAAAATGGCACATTCAAAAAAGAACTTTGATTATTTCAAAGTCTTTCATAATTTATTATAGTAGTTTTTATATACATTTAATGCAGTTCAATTGTATCCCAAATGGTGAGAAAATATACATGCACTTACTTGCGGTCAATAGGATCACATAGAGAGAATTCCTTATCCGAGTCATTAGCCCCAACTGGATTGCATAAATAATAAATAGTAAATAGAAATATGTATGTAGGGAAAAACCAATTTTTTTTTTATAAAATTCTTCATACTTGAAAAATAAAACTGACAATGTATCACATCATGTGTTATGTGATATTTATGTACGTTTCTCTTTTACCTGGCTCAAATCTTTCTGGTCTTTTAAATTCCCATTCATCATCTCCCCATTCTTCAGATTCTGCATCAGCTTGTTCTAGTGAACCGTCGTCACCACCGCCGCCAAAGCTTTCATTTTGTAAATAGTCCAAATCCATTTTTCAGTGGAAGAGTAGCAAAACTGCTCTTGAGTTAAAATTAAATTCTTAGTTATTTATCTGCAAAGAAACAAAATATCATAGGTCATAGATTATAGGAGTGTGTGTCATCCATATTCAATGTTCCATATGAGTACGCATATTATTTACGCTCATAATTATTGTTCATAGTCTAAAGTATCAAGAAACTCACTCTTATAGCAAAAGAAATCAGTGTTGATATGGAAATGATGAAGATGCGTTTTATCTTTAAAACTTGATTATAAACCAAATGTATCAATGTATACAAGCAAGACACGTTTTGAAATCAAAAATATTCTAGTTACAGTAACGTGTATACAGTATAAAGTACTTTGAAAGTTTTTTTTATTTTTAGAGTTACGTGTTTCACTTATTTTGGGAAGGCAGATGTTATATTTTCTGCATTTTATAATGTTCACTTGAATAATACTTGATAAAATCAAACCACGCAAATCAAATGCATAAATTATTATTAGCTTTGGTCTGTTTAAAAATGACATCCCTTTAAACTATTTCATTTTCAATCTGGACCGTATCTCGTAGCAACTAAAAAAAGGCTAATTTTATCAAGTAGTAGGTGTGAAAAAATCAATAGAAAGTACTAATCAAACATCCGCAATGACCCCAAAGTCTTTTAATTATGTGATTTCTATGGTTATCATTGCCGTGTTATTGTGCTTTTATGTCATGCAAAGACATTTGACAGATAAAGGTGTATAAAATGACAAGGCAGCTTTGAAATTTGACATTGAAGGCAAAAACTTTCACGATATACAATATCTTTGAAATTGAACTGGTATTTGGTATTTACACTTTGTAGCTACAAAACAAAAAATTTAAATATTTTTAGTAACTGATTTTGTTCTTACCTTAAATGCTGTTTTGTTCCACTTTTTTACACAAAAAATATCCAAGTTTCATTTTTAAAATTTGCAAGCTAATTAAATGTATAAACTGGTTATTTAGCACCAATTAATTATTTATACAAATATTTACAGCAGCTGCAACAGCCACTGTTATTTCATATTCTATTTTTTGCCCAAAAGGTTATATATTTAAAAAATAATGCACGTAAAAGATACACTACTAGTCCTAAAATACTGTAGAAGTACCTTCTGCTTAATACTCCTTCCCACTTTACACTATTTTCCAGTCATATTTTCCTGGATACTGTGTCATGAAAGGAAAGAGAGCAGCTGAAATTATTTTACATGTTATTTTTCATGTAGTACGTCATCGTGTGGGAGTCTCGATCGTCAGCCAAAAAATCGATATTCAAGCACACACAATTCAACACAGTTCTGTACAGCATGAGCAGTAGATTTGACTGGAGACTGGAGTATACAGTGTACTTACAATGTGAATTGCAAGATAAATACACACTTGTGTATTTTTATTGTATTGTGGGGAGCTGAGAGACTTCTGTTCTCTCTCTCTATTTCTGTCTATCTCTCGCTTTTTCTCTGAATGAAATCCCTTACATATGGATATTGAAAATGCATATTATATAAACATAGATAATATTATTATAACATTACGACAATATTTCAGACCAGAGACATACGACATAGAGCATATGTATGTCTATTAGAGATAGAAAGAGAGTCTTTGGACTATGAATAGAGTCAAATTGTAGCTTTAATCCACACGGCCCTAATTATCAGTATGAATTACATTGTTGTAAACTTTGTTCAATATGTTATTCTTTTTTCAGTAAATTATTCTGGTTATTCATCTTGCACATGATAACATACCATAATTATTAATTATTGATAATTTTCTTCTTTGAATTTAGGCTTTGGGTTTAGAATTAGAATTTAAAAACAGAAATTTCATGGAGAAAAGCACAGTGAATTGAAAAAAACATATATGTTCAACTAATTGTATTCCTTTCTGCTGTAGGCTCTAGTCTTAAAACCACAGACAAAGGATGAGCCAGAGATATGCACTACAGTCAAGTGTAGCTTTTATCTTAAACGTTGTGAAACAAAGAGATTTTCAATTTTCAATAAGCCACAAAATGATGTATTTGTGTAACTTCTGTCTATTTGAAATTCATACATATATTTATTATACAACATACCAAAGCACACAAAGTATGAAGGTCTATGCCGACAAGTGGCAACGAGCATGTATTTTTCTGTTTTCTACTGCAGCTTTTCAGAAATTTTTCAAAACATCGAGCATCCTGTGTATTATGTAATATAGCTGACTAGTATATTATGAATTGTGATACAATAAAACTGATAAACTTTTGTATTCATAATAACTAATAACCTATGAGCTCCGAATGATAAAATACGAGGGCATGATAATTAAACTTTTTAGTGCATTCCTCATAATTCATTGTCTACATTCTAGATCATACACAAAACTTTCTCTCGTACAATGGAAGGCGTGAGAAAGTAAAGCGTAGAACCGAAAGACATCGTTATCTGTCCAGTTGAATTCGGTTTAAGATGATATGAAACTGAAAACCTGTACCCAGAAATCACATGAATACCTTTATTTTTGTTCTATTTCCTCATTCATCATTCATCATCAACTTGATTGTTCGATAAGTAGTACTTGGTAACCCACATTATATAATCATTATCTGTTGATGGTCTACAAGACCTTGTGTCTTGTGTATAGGAAATATAGGAATCACAAATGAAATGGCGATTGTACGTTCTACATTGTTTGTGAGTCAACCATGTCATTAACTTGCATAATTGAATGGTCATTACTAGATTGTGCAAACATGCAATTAACGAATTCAAAGTTTTGAGCAGATGACGGAAAAAGCAAAGGTTGATGGAAAAGATGAGGATTTCTTATAATAATACTGGAAGATGTACAAGGTACAATAAGAAGATTAAGCAAGAGTAAAGTTGTATTGAATATTGTGTACTGTGGACTGTCATTATAAATTTACTGGACAGTGAACAGGAGAAGAGATATGGGATTTGAGACGGCTGCATTTCCTATTCTTATCCTCCTCCTGATACAGGGTGAGTCAGAGAAATTATTAATAAACGAATAATACCCTCGGTTTTATTTATTAGTTTTTTGTTTCTGTAAGTACTGAAAAGTTTTTGAGCATGAATTGATTGTTTTCGATTTTCGATTACCTTGCACCTCATTTGTTTATTGTTGTTTCGCCTCAAAAAATTCATCACCCAAGAACTGTGTATTTCACATCGTGTGTATCTGTGTTTTTAGAGAGTGGGACATGTTGTAATAGATTTATCAGTAATCAGATTGCCACCTTAAGGACACGGAGTGGAAACGGCTCACAAGAAGAAGTTGTTAGCTTTGCTAAATTTGCGTTCCCTAAGCAGGAATCAGAAGGGGAAAAGGCAGATATTAAACTAGGTATATGTATAAAATAAATATTTTAAATTTAGCAAAAGTTATAATCGTACAAGCTTTTATGCTGATGTTTTGAGTTTTGAGCACTGTGCATTGTGCATACTGCATACCAATTTTTTGTTGTAGGAAATAAAACAGTACAGATACAAAATTCAACGGAAAATTTTAACTTAAGTCGAAGTTTTCTAAATCTCGAAACGTACCTTGTAAGCTACTACAAAAATGCAATGGTAAAGGGATGGTGTGCTGCCACACGCCGGAAACGGAGCCTTGCAAATGAGGATGAGGATGAAGGACCTCTAATAGAATACAAACTTTTCACATCCTCGTAAGTACTAAAAAGATGTCCATGTTTTTTATAAATTTTCAGCATAGGTAATTCAATGAATATTTAATTTTTATTTAAATATTTTTCAGGACGTATGCAACTCGAGGAAAACATGATGGTGGAAAATTTGTCCATCTAAATGCATCAGACTTTTTAAATTTGGGATTTGATACAAAAGCTCCATTTTATATACTGACACATGGTTGGTGTGGTGAAAGTGATGAAGGAAGAGAAGCTCCTGTTTTTAAAATTGGACCAGGTTTCCTTTTAAGAATTAGTCTAGCTATTTATTCTAAATTGTAATATTTACAGAAATCCCTATGAGATCTATGAGTTATGAGTAAAAAATGATGTCCATGATTTTAAAATTTTACTTTGCAGAATTTCTCAAGTATTTACCCAGTGTAAATGTATTGAACGTCTATTGGGGTCATTGGTCAGATGTTGAATATTCTAGGGCAGCCAAAAATGTGGAAGTTGTTGCACTATATCTTGCTAAAACATTTGAATTTATCAGTGAAGAACTGTATGAAGGTTCGGAAAAGGAGTTTCAAAACGTGCATCTCATCGGGTTTAGTCTAGGTTATTTATTACTCTTGTTTTCACCATACTCACACTTAGCTTGTAACACCTAGCTTGCTATAGGAGATCTCGAAATTCGGAATGAACTTTTGAGTTTTTATTTGACACTGAATAACGATGCAAAAAATGATGTTTTAACAAAAACTTTTCAACTACGTCTATACTTTGTATTTTGTATATACTTACGCTATGTAGGTGCACATCTCTTCGGTCGAGCTGCGTACCATTTTAAGAAAAGGATGGAAGGCATAAAGGAAATTCCATTTCTCACTGCCCTGGATCCTGCTGGTAGCATCATCATTATTTATTTGTAATATGTAATAAATATGTTTAAGTATCCATGTATATGTATATGAAAATGTTAATGCAATGGATTTGTCGTGAACACTTTTCATTCATTAAATAATGTTATATCTATATATGGATTTAGGTCCTTCGTTTGACAGTAAAAGTTCTTCGTCAAATCCTGGTCTGTCACAAAGTCATGCAACCTACGTTGACGTTATTCATACGGGGAAAACATTATTTGGGACAGATAAAAACCGAGGAGACGTAGATTTTTGGCCGAACGGTGGCTATGGACAACCAGGCTGTAATGCATGTAAGAAAAATAAATAATTATTATCATTGTGTTTCTTGTCGTACAAAGTGCATAGTTCATTGTATTATGTAATACGTAGTACTAACTAATGATTGATGTGTCATAAATTTCCTTAGATTTTGTATGTGATCATAAGTTAGCCATTAACTTTTACATGAATACAATAAACCCTGCAAACAAAAAACGGTATCCCTTCATTAAGTGCCAAACCTGGACATTTCGCATTCAGGTTAAAAATTCGAAAAACATTAAGTTCATACAGAATATTCAGTGCTTAAAAACTGAAGAAATAAAAGGGTTGAGCATTTGATATTCAGGGAATGTATGTATTCATTTATTCATTCGTTCACGCATTCAGGAATGTATTGATTATTATAAGGGAAAGGAGTGTAAAAGACTGTATATGGGAGCATACACTTGGGAATTACTATTAGACACGTAAGTTCAATTTGAAAACTAATCGAGTAAATAGTAAGTAATATAGCATAGCATAGCAGAAAATTTCTCACTTTATAGGCTTAATGTGCAAAATATAAAATGATGTTGTTGTACGGCAAAAATAGTTAGATTTTTGGTCTTTGAAAGTTATGTGAATGATACAACTTGTGCATTACAGAGGAATCGATGATCCACAGCTCTATTTTGGCAACTATGTCGAATACGTGTCGAATCCAAAGATGAACTTGAAGACAAAAAATGTGTCCTCTACGAACAAATGCAGCAAATATGTACCCATTTCCCCTCAGTACATCCCCGTGTGGTAACAGGATAAAATTAATCTATTTAACACAATATACTTAGACATTATCTTGAAAATGAGAATACTGATGTTTTGTACCAACAGTAAAGGATTGAATTTTATTACTGATAATCGATAATCGACATTAAAAGTGACTTGATTAAATGTAATGTATTTATATATGTACATACTTAAATAAAATACAGCTTGTGTCTTCTTATTTCTTATATCACATCTTTAAATTTTAAATAAGGTACACGAAGCATGTAACTATACATGTATTTTTACATGTGTGATGTGTATGTATATAGCATCTAACATGTACCAGTTCTTTAACTAACTATTTTATCTTACAGTTTTACAGTATAAATATTTTGTCAAAAAATAAATCAGTTCAAGAGGTTATTATACAATAATATGAGTGAGTTTTGTTCAATTATCAATATAAATATTAGAGAGAGCTTACATCACAATTGTATCGTATGTGTAGTACAGATTCTGTACATTGTACATGGAATAAATAGCTCACTTGGAGTAGAAGAGGTAAAATGCATAAGATTGTAAAACTTTTAGTAGAACCTTGTCGGCATATTTTCTGGTTCGTTCGCGTACACATACATCCCCATGACACAAAATGCAATGATGATAAAAAATCCCACTAATGGAACCCAGAGAACTTTGTAGGGAAACACCATTTCTGATATTGTTCTTTGTTGTCCATGGAATTCAATTTCAACCTCTTCCTGATTGATGTCCAAAACTGGTGGAGGTGGAGGTGGTGGCATATGCAAAGGCAATTCATCATCATCGAACGGAGACTCAGAAATCTTCTCATCATCCTTTAAAAATTGGGGAATAGGAACATAATAATTTTATAAAATGTCAAGAAAATAGATATGTACAATTTGTTTTTAAAATTATTGAATGTTTACTGTTCACTTTACAAATTATAAGTCCAGACTTCTTACTTCAAGACACTCTGGATTATGAAATGGGATGAGTTCAAAGGTTTTCACTTGATGAATATCCAAATAGTCATCCTCTTCCACATCATCATCCTTTTCCAGTACGGAAGAGAATCCAAAATAATAACTTGTGGGAAGGTAAAGTTCTTCTTCATCCTTCTGCATGAAACAATTGACCCATTCCTCCTTTTCATCCTCCTCTGGCTTTGTGGAAACTGTCAGTAAAAAGTAAAATGAACAATGAAATGAGTCGTTCAATGTTCAATAATAGGCCATATACAACATTAAACTTTTGTTCAGTATGTATTTTGAATGAATTGCTTCAGTATTTATTCCTTATTCTGAGTATTTTCATACCAGAAAGATGATTATTTTCATATCTGATTCTGAGCCAAGTTTGATTTCCATTTTCAGATAACGGAGCAGAACAACCACTTAGCTGCCAGTCCCAGTCAATGAAATTTTCTCCAGTTCTATTATTTACCTATTTAATAAAAAAATGTACAATAAAACGGTTAAAAGTTGAAAATGCTTTAAATTTTTTGCTCTGCCTGTGTATAGTTTCAATTCATTTCATTGGTAATTGCACTGATTGCAGTGGTGATTAATTTTGAAGTTTATGTATAAACTTAAGCTTCTTACCGTGATTGACATAGTTGTATTTCTAGACTCGTTTTCTGTCTTTTGATCATGTGAAATGTATGCATTTCCAACAATTCCGTGTTCAGTTCGCTGAATTAGAATGAGGAGACCCTCAGATCTACTTTTCGAACCACTGGGTGGCATAAGAAAACGTGTGTACCAAAACCCAAGACCATTTTCTTCTTTTCCTCCCCGAAATCCAACTTGCAGCTGAATTTCCCAATTTTCCATATCCACCGGCTTTGAAAAATCATATGAATAAAATATTAAGTACTTTGTACATGCCTTTGTTACAAAGAAACGCTTTGATGATTTATTACTACATTACTTTTTGTTTGAAATTTGCTAATTACAAAAGGTGGAACATACCACTGAATTCCACAATGAACCCGAAGGGTATAATCGCACAAGTTCCCCATTCTCAATCGTGGCATTTCCATTCAAAACCCAGTAGTCCGGCTCCAACCCAGTTTCGGAGAGTTCTGTTTAACAAAATAAAATAAAAAATAATTTAGTACTCCCAACATCCGATGTCCGATTTACATCTATGTCTAAATACTAGATAGTTTATGAACTTGTACAAAATAAAAATAATAAATAATCAATCAGTCAGACGATTGTCGATACAAAAACTATAGCATGTTTCGTATAGTACCTTCTAGTTGATTTTTTTCCAGTGAATGTTCACCCATATAAATTTTTGACATATTAATGCCCTCATGTTTGCACTCTAATGTTTTTTCAGTTGTTGTTTTCCGATCGCTGATGCTGTTAATATCAATGACTGCTGCAGATGAAGAGGATATTGCACACAGTAAACAAATTGTCAGTCCGAGGAAAAATAAGGAAACCTCCGAAAGTTTCCTTAGTTTCTTTTCCAATGATTTTGCTCCTTTCATTTCAGTGGTCACAATTTTTTATAGTTTCCAAAGGAAAACGCGTAATGAGTTTGAGTTTTTATAAGTGGTAAAAAGTTTTCGTTTTTCATCTCCGTGAGTAGGAGAGATTCCAGCTAATCACCAGTATTTTGTATTGTGTATTTCTTGTTGGTATTGGTATTATGATATGATGAGATTTATTTTACTTCGACGATCGTACTTGTTGTACTGATAAAAACAGTATTTTTTCCAGAAGAGTCTTTGAAACATGACTCTCTCTTTACTTTGACTTGTTCTATCTAAGGATGAATTTTAACTGTAGGCCGGCCTCCGGTCTACCGTCATATATAACATACAAATAATGGTGTACCACACAATTCGGGAGTACTATACTGCATACTATATTGCATACTGCGTACCCCGAACAACGTGAAACGTGAATGCACTTCAAAGGATGAATTTACGCACTTGAACGCAGTATATTCAAGAACATTTCCACAAGCCAAGCTTAGAAATTTGATAAATACTAAATACACTGAACATTGGACATGTTCCCTGCGTTCACTTCTATTACGCATCAACTGTACATGGATTTATCATTGTGTATAAGTAAATAAATACTCTCTGTATTATGTATGAAACGGTAAACACAATATGACTGTAAATATGCATAGTATTACGTTCTTGAACTTGCATTATTTGTGCATCAAAACACTTGTTATCACTTATCTATAGATTATAGATGCATATGGACACAGAGTAAAATAACCTTTCATTTTTCATTTGTTTTGACTATTGAATTTCATAAACATGATTGAACCTCCAAGTAGATTTTATATGTAATTGTCGACCGAATGACCAAATGAGATTTTTAAGTTCAGTTTCAAGTTACTTTAGTTTGTTTAGAGAAAAACTCAAAGCGTTTTAATTGTGAGGCGACTGCACATTACACATACAGGGAGAAAATTTCCTATTGCGTATTTCTGAACTGCGTTCTCTGATTCCTCCCCTTTGGTTTTCAGTACTGTACAATTTACAAGCTGTAGATTCTGTTTGCTGTAGATGCTACAAGCTAGACGCTACACGACTGAACTCTTGACAAAGTTTATAGTTCAAAGTACGGACGATATATCTAAAAACCAAGAAGGGAGAAGTTGGAAGAAACGAGTAGAATTATATTTCTCATTTTTCTCCGTACCGTCATTTAACATTTTTAATGTTTAGAGTCTAGACACAAGTCAAATTGTCAAGAGCAAGACAAATCCATAAGCGTGTTTAATTATTCAAACGGATTAACTTTTGAATCTTTGAAAGCATTACATGTAATACCTTAGTACTTTGTTACTTTTATGTGTACACAATATACAATATACAGTACACAATATTTCATAGTAACACAACAGGTGGAAAAGCTGAAAAAATCTACAAGAACATAATAATTCCTATCACTATTTCATAATATTTTACAGTACTTTTTCAGTGATTGAAGTGAGGTTGGAGGAGAAATGTCATCTATCAGGACACCGTGTCCAAGTTCATCTTGCTGCTACATCAAAAATCGGCATAGAGGCTTCTTCAAAAACCAATTGTCTGAGGTATTAAATCACAAAAAAACATTTATCGTTTTGTATTTTGTATAATACGCTTCATACTTCATGCTTTGTACAGTTTACAGACAAAAAAAAGTAAAAAAAACCAAACTAAAATAACTAACATTGTTTCTTTATTGAATTTTAAAGTTAAATGCCTACGATGCAGTGATAAAGGAAATGAAGCAAGAATCCGGTTACAATGACAACGAAGATGAAGATTATGACACAAGAATTTTCTCAAGCATGGATTCATCCTTTCAGTGTTGTCCGTATGCGGTGGATACAGAGAGAGACGGCTATAAGTCTCTCTTTTTTAATGGACAGGTTGCCTCGTCTTCATTTTCAAATTTCAATACTTCCGATTACGACATACATTGGCCGTCCGAACAACATCTGCCATTAAAATATAGTACCAGATCATCAAGATATGAGGCTGAAGAGAATCGGAGACGTCACCAGGGAAACGACAATAATGAAGAGGAATCAAAAGGGAACAACAAATCCAAAAAAAATTACCATTATACAGTTTTCCATTAAAGTTTGCAGTCGTACTTCTGTTGTCCCTTCTATATATATATTTATCTCATGTATTATGTGTCAATTATTGTCAATTTAAATGGCACATGACGCTGGAAAGAGTAAACTATAATGCTCTTTATTCGTACACCTCTATCTAGTATCTCGTACATCACAATAATTTTTTGTAACCTAATAATTTACATTAATTAAAACCTCATTATACTATTTATAATTTGTACTGTTTTCTTCTAAAAACCATGTGGGTTTACTGGAAAACTGCGTTCAAAAAACTACAATAAAAAAAATTCATTTCTTGTATAACCATGTGACATTATAGTAATTTTCATTGAATGTTCTAAGATGCTTAGAACTTAAACACGATGACAACCAAAAATGATGCTGTATCTTGAAAATTTCAAGTTGAAATACTTACATATCTTCTTTGCATACATGAACTTTATCATTTCCAGAATATTCACTGCATTTTTTCACCAGTAAATAGTAAATATAAAGTTATACAACAGTTAAAATTCAAAGCTATGAGGCAGACAAAATAGTGAAAACATTATGTCATTGTAATATTATGCTTTTATGTACTGATTATGTTCTTTTGGCATTATGTTATGATATTCTCATCACATAATGTTATAATAATGTATCACATCAAATTAAAGTTTTCTACGAACGTCATTCATTGAACCATATTATGATAACTAATGACTAATAAATGACCAAAGAAAAAAAGGGCTAAACCATTTGATATGCAGGGAATGTGTTTATTTACTTATTTATTCCTTCACTCAAAGCTCAAAAAGAGTTTGATTATAGTGATTATTACCGATTACAAATATAATAATATTAGTGTACTATGTATTTTATAATTAAGATATGATACACATCATTAATCCTTTCAGTAGATAGAATCACTAAGTAACGAAAAAATATACTATAATAATATGTAAACGGTAAACGATATACATAACGACCCGTGTATGTTTAAGTGAATTTAATGTATGCAATACAATATATTTCTTCGATTTTCGATAATAATTTTTATCAAATATTATAAGGACTTTCGTGATTTGATTTGTACAACTAGGTGTTACATAATTTTATATATTACATACACATATGGCAGAGAAATCCCAAGTCCGAGATTTCTGAATTGTTGCCTTGGAAATATGCAATAGACAGCTATATCAATGTACAGTGTGTATATTAGAAAAGCCAGAAATCGCGGACTTGGGATTTCTCTGCCATATATGAGGCTATAGTCATCCAAAATAAAAAAAACTTCGCAGGAAACCCCCTGAGCTCATGTTTATGTATGACATAATATTATAAGATCAGGGATTGTTCTGCGAAGCTATTCAAGTCATTTCTAATTATTTATATTAAAATCTGTAATATATACATTATTATTATACATACTTGTACATTATAGCATATTATGATGTAATAAAACATTAGTGTTACATATTTTTTGCATGATATATTTTCAAAGTTTTGTACGTGTGGACGTGTAATATACGCGTATACAGAAGGCATTAAGCTCAATATTATCCTTTTTCAAATAACCAAACTTAACATAAACAAAATGTGAAAAATAATAAAAATTACTATACTATACATTATACATTACCATAACTATCACTATGCCAAAACTATAAGCTAGTTATGTGTTTAAAAGGAACTAGTTACATGACATGTCATAAAATTGTACTGGCTTACATTGTTTGAAATAATACAAAATATATATACACTGTTTGATAATTATACATTGTTGTTGTTTAAAAACAAAATGAATTCAAAATTTGAACTTTAAAAAACTATACATCACTGCAAAAACTGGAACAATGAAAAAGGAAGTACAATAAAATTTGACTTAGATAAAAGTATGATTACATAATATATTAGTATACCAAACCTCTTGAAAGTTTATGGTTTTGCCCTACAACAAGATTAAGTGTACATATATATTTACAAAACCAAACCCAGGTTATAATGTTTTGTACGTTTTTTACTTATCTAAATATTTTTAACAAAGTTTTTTTTTTCATTCTTTTAAGGTATTATTATATCAAATATTATTTTATAATACATCATAGAAGATGGCAAAAATTTTAGACTAAATGAAATTGCATCAGATGTGTGTTCCATTTTTATAGATAAATAAGTATACATACATTCAATTAACACTATTAGATTTATGAATCACAAATCTTACCAAAATTATAGTCCAAAATATTATTGTCAACAGAACGGATCAAAATTCTTTCGACTCGTATACGGGGTAAGTTATGAATGTTTATAAGATGAATGGCCAGTTCTCTGGGATCAAATGTAGAGAACAAACAAGATTTACAACTTATTTCAAGATGATTTTCTGGTTTGTCATGGATTTCGTCTTCCATTGGTGTTTCACTCATGCATGAGGATGATGATTCTGATGAGACAGGAGAGTCAGGAAATAAAACAACTTGTGGCGATAGCAATGGGGCCTTGTCATTTTCATCCTCTGGACAAGCTTTATTTACATTATTTAAGTCTGAAGTTTGAATTTCCATAGAGATATTTGTTCCACTTTTACCATCGATCATGAATTCCATTTCGTTATCATTATTTACGTCAGTTGGAATTTCCATAGAAATATTTGTTCCAGTTTCACTATCGATGAATTCCATTTCATTATCATTAGTACTAGTAGTAGTTAGTACAACGTTAGTTAGTTGCTCATAAGTAGCACTGTCCATGACTTCAAATTCATTTTCATTAAGAGTTGATGTTTCTACTTGAGTGTCTGATATGTCATCTATTGCTAAAATTTGCTGTCCGACGTGATCACTTTTTTTTAAAAAATCATTATTTTTATCAATATTTACATTATTAGGCATTTCTGCATTTATTTTTGCATTATTATTGCTAGTAGTAGTACCAAAATCTTCAGGTATTTTAAGCTCATCAAAAATTACACATTGATTTTCCATACATTTAGATTCTTCTACACTTGTACAATGAGTTGTATTGACTTCTATATCAATTTTTTCAGGTGATTGATTACTATTATTATTATTATTATTACTATGATTTTGAGTATCATCTTTCACTGGTGATGCATTGTTGTTATTATTATTATTATTATTATTATTGGGAATCTTATTTTCCACGGGTGACTTACGACAACTACTACTTGGACTTTTATTTTTTATAGGAGATTTTTTATCTTTAGTCTTATTATTTGACGGCGATCTAGCATTAGTTTTTTGATTCTTCAAGTTTTTATTTTGTTTCTTGCTCATAACGGGTTTAGTATTTTGTAGCTTCTTTTTTAAAGATGACTTTTTGCTATTTTGATTCTTTAAATTTTTATTTTGTTTAGGATTTGTATTGTTGTTGTTATTGTTATCATTATCATTATTGTTACTACTACTATTATTGTTATCATTATTTTTACTACTACTGTTATTGTTATTATCATTGTCAGTCTTTACTACCTCAGTTCTAACAGACGAATTATTATTATCTTTATCTATAGTGTTTTCCACTTTCAAGGTTGATCCAGTTCCAGTCTCATCTTGCTTCTTAGTCACTTCCATCTGAACGGCTGGGATGGAATGTGGTTTCAACATTTTTACTCTATACCCATCACTAGAACACAATTGTAAATAAGACATGAGTGTAGAATTTTGACTATTTTTTGAAATATGTCTTCCTAAGTGAAATAAGACATCAGTTAGAAAATCACAATTTGTACATTGATACAGCCATGTACCAGCTTCCAGTTCCTCAACATTAATTAATTCTTCCTTCTTTTTTTTATTTTTTGCTGCTTCTTCCTCAACTGGAATTGATGAGAGAGAAGAAGAAATAGGGACTAACGTTTGACCATTATTTATAGCATTGTTATCAATATTGTTATTTTTATCACTTTTTGCTTTTCTTTTACGTTTAGGTTTTTGAGTTGATGTAGGATTTGATACGTTTGGCGTTTCTATAGTTTCATCCTGTACATGAGATGGTGGTATTACAGTAGAAGAAGAAGAAGATAATGCTAATGATTTACTTTGATTATTCTGAATGTATGTACTGGACTCTTGTAGACTATTATTCTTAGTATCATTAGTATTTATATTGGCAGCATTATTAGCATTTTTTCGAGCATTTTTATTCCTATTTCTTTTGACTGTAGGACGAGATGGAGCACGGCGTCTTCTTACTTTCACACTTGATACCGTCATTATATCCTCATTATTGTTGTTAATGATATTAGTATTACTTGTACTATTGATTATATCCTTTGTAAGTTTAGTATTCAGTGGAATTTTCCTAACCCTTTTTGATGTAGTTGTATTTTTGTTGATTTGTACTTGTTGAGGTTTTGTCATTGACTTTTGTTCTTGCTCTTGTTGTAATAATTTTTTTGGAACTTTTCTTACTCTTTTGGATTTAGAATGTTGTTGAGCATTTGGCATACCATTATTATTATCATTAGTTATGATTGCCATTACTTGATTCATTGTTGAAAGTGAAGAAGAAGAAGAAATAAAAGCAGAAGACGGAAGTATCGACAATAGCGGTACTTGTGGTTGTATAATGGGAATTGTTGTGGAACAAGAGATTGGAGGAGGAAGATGAAGTAGTGGAGGAATGGATGTAATACGTCGTCGTCGTCGTCGTTTAGTAGCTGGAGTAGTTGGAGAGGAAGTAGAAGTTAAAGATGGTACAGCTACTTGAAGTTGAGGTAATACTGACTTAGTATTAGATCGCCTCTGTCGTCTTTTTTTGACTTTGGAATTATTGTTGTTTGTACTATTATTATTATTATTCATCTTGGAAGCCATGGGGAAAGAAGAAGAATTTAGGGATTCAGCTCCTGGTTGTTGATTTTGGTCATCAGTGTGATTTTTTAAAGTATGTCGACGAAGAGTAGCTCGTATATTAGTCTTATAGTCACATCCAGGGAAAGTGCATGAAAATCTAGTTTTAACAAAACAGAACGATTTGTCTTTTATTATTTAAAAAGAAAAAAAAATTAAATTTCAGTTAATCACCTATAGCATATGAGGAATATATTTATATAAAAGCTTTACATTAACCATGTAGTATCGTGATATTATGTGCTCTATTAATTTTTTAAAAAATACTATTAATACCTTTTTACAAGATTATGTGTGAGTCTGTGACGAGATAATTGGCCTGATGTCGCAGCCCTGTAGCTACAGGATGAAAATGGACAAGAGTACGGTTTTTCTCCTAAAAATTTTATTCAAAAATGATTATTTGTTACATTTCTGAATTGAGAGTAAAGGTGTGATCACACTGGAAATTTTTTGCTCTAAAATATTTGGACGAAAAAATTGCCACGGCTGTTTTGGACTTAGGAAAAATCTGAAAAAAATCACACAAGCTTTTGAAACCTGCAGAAGCCCATAAAAAAATTGGGAGGTTCCAGCTCCTCCCACAAATGGCATTTTCAGAGGATTTTAAAGAATTTTATAATAATTTTATAAAATTCTCTGAAACTGGCACTTGTGGGAGGAGCTGGGACCTCCCAATTTTTTTATGGGCTTCTGCAGGTTTCAAAAGCTT
>JAQGBH010003391.1:0-20052 GCA_034698265.1 Sminthurinus aureus | reverse complement strand
TCAAATTTAATTAATTTTTTTAAAATACTTCCAATTAAGTTAGAGACTTGAAATTTTCAGGATAGTTAGCCCTTGTATTGAAGTATATGAATATGCAATAAAGTGTATATCCTCGAGTTGATATTTTTTCTAGGGAGCTCTACATATAGTGTCATATCGAATGTGATGTAGGCTGCAGGATGCTTGCTAATATCACATTATGTGGTATTAGGTATTCGGCACAATTGGCCTGCTTTCATTTCATTGTGGAAAGTGCCCTCAAGGCATTTTCGACATTTGGATTTGTTTGCTATCTTTTATCTGATATCCATTTCCCCCATTTTTATTCACGTTGAGTCTGGATTGGATTGGATTTGAGTCTGGATTTTGAGGATGTATGCATGCTCAATGTTCAATGTTCAGTGATGTTAAGATGATATTATCTCGGATCTCTGATGTCTGATGTCGGATCTCCAGAGTTTTGGGCTTGGGGATGTGGATTTCTCTTGAAAATGTGAATGGATTATCCTTTTGTGAGTTTGGAACGCAAAGTAGCTCAAAGCTCAAACCAAAAATATGATGGTGAAAATACCATAGAACATAGAACAGAGAAAGCTCACTTTCCTTTTGTGAGTTTGATTTGGATTTTTATCGCTCTGCACTGTGAAAACCATACATACTTTTTACTCTTTTTACAATCTCCATTTTTACAAACTGATGTAAACTGGAAACTGTCGTACACATTCTGACTTGATATGAACACATTACGAACCTTTGTACATTGTACATACTGGTCTTTTGAGTAAAGGATTAGGTATTTCACAGTCGGATCAAAGATTTTAAAGTTTGTATGGATACGGGCTTTTTTCAATCAAATAACGTACAATGTACAGTCAACGTCAACAGTTTTTTGATGGTATGAAAATGTACATGTTCAAATCATTTAATGCATGTTTGTGTTTAATTTGAGCAAGAAAACAAACAAACAAACAAACTGCCAGTCGTCTGTCGTTAACCTGTCAACCTCCTTTCAACACAAGTGTCAACAATAAACAATGTGGATATGCACAGAGCACAGAATGTGTGTCAAGTGTGGAATGGCGAATCTCATGCGGTTCACATTTCCCTTTCACCACAGTCAACAGCCGGGAAACTGGATGATTGGAAAGGAAAGGAAAGTCAGAAAGAGCTTTCAAGCGTTTGTGAATTGGGTTTTAAGCTCCATTCACATATTTATCATTGTCAGTTTATTGTTTTCCCCGTCCCATTTTTTTGCAACTAACCGTGTTTCAAAATAAGATATTGAGCAAGATATAAATGAAGTCATGTAGGAGGAGACCATATTCTGTACTATATAATATAATATAATGTAATATGTACATGTAGCTTTCTCTGTCCGCTATCTTTATCCCTATCACTTAGGAACATTCACACGCCAATTTACATTCACACCAGTCAAATAAATAATGACTAGGGCGTTGATGATATATTAATAATTAATAATGAAAAACATGCTAATTTATTACTAGACTCGAGAATCTTGAATCTTAAATTTCTTATCCACCACCGTCCACAGTCTACAGCTACAGTCCTTTCAACTTTTGTAGCGAGGATCACTCACAAAACAAGGTCTATGTTCTATGTTCAAGAAATGGTAGAGAATAATAGAAACAATGTTGGTGTGTGTGTGTACGAGAGAGAGAGAGAGAGACTTTCAAAATAATCTTATTAGAAAAAGTGAGTCTGAGTGAGAGGGATCAGAAATATAGTAAAGTAAAGGCAAATGTCTACCTTGCATGCTCAATGCTCAAGTTTATGTTCATGTTCGTGTTCATCTTCATGGGAGGATGGATTAGAGGAACAGGTGCTTGCCTTCATTGATTTCCTCTCCTTCAAAATAACTTGCATATCTACAACCACATGTATATTTATATACAATGTTTATGTATAAGTCTGCAAAATCTGTACAATGTACAACAAAATGTGTATCTATGCGCCTGTGTACACATTTTCAATACCAATGTTGACTGTCCTGTCTCTCTCATCACATCATCTTCCTTTTAGGCCCATTTCCATTTTCTTCAAGTCATATACAACGTGATATCTACATGTATGTGGGTGTGTGTTATGTATCTAATATACCTATGTGTATAATGTTGTGCACTGTGCACGGAAGATGGAAAATGGAAGATTTTGCACCCTCAGTACCACTATCACGGCACCAGCACCAGTTCCAGTTCCAGATCTAAGTTTTCACTAGGTATTTACTCTTACGTCATTCAATCTACAATATACATGCATAATGCATGTACATATATGCATTATACACACACCGAGTTGTGCTTATGAAAGCCATGAGCCATCATCAGTCACGACTGGATTTATGATGGTTTACCACTTTGGTCTGTTATCGGACTACTTCCGCCCGTGCATTAGTTTTCGTTTTCGTCTTCGCCTTTATCATCATCATAATTTTCTTCAACGTCTTTATCCCAAAGTTGCTTGGAGAAAAGAGAATGGTTGACTTTTTGCCTGGGAAAAGTAGTACCGGGTACCGGGTTTGGAAGTCGTGAAAAGGAAAGTATAAAGATTGTGTGTGTACACTGTACTTTGTACACAAGATTCATTTCTTCTTACTACTTGTAATGTGGAGCTAGAACAGGAACAGGAATAGGAATAAACTGAATACTACATACATACATATAAATTCACAAATTCCAAGAGTGTTAGATCATGTGTATAGTACACATTTTCCTTGCTGGACTAACATAGAACAGAGTTCTCTCTTACATTACAGGACAAATTTTAATCGTACATAAGGCATAAGATAATAATGATGCTGCTGATTCTTTATCCAGCATGGGAAAAAAGATCAGATTATTTGAGAAGGAAAAAATGCTCCATAAAATAGAGAACATTGGTATAACGGAGGTTGTTCCTCCATTTGCCAAGAGTGTGGGAAATTTCTAGTACTAATCGGATTTCTGGAGAGACATTCTAATCTATTCCGGGCTTATAAAAGATCAAGATTCGAGTTCTAATCAAAAGATTCTCCAGACTTCCGATTCCATGCCAGACACATGCACAATGCACAATACATACACAGAGCTACATTCAATCCTAGCATGGAAGATAAAAGTACCATATAATAATACGCAGGACACCTTCTACTGGATGCTTAGATCAATATAGAATATAGAACCTTATTTCTTATTTTGGACAAGTAATACTCCTTCCGATTCTCCCAAGTCCCAAGATTAAGATTCAACAATAGTCTCCTTTCTGCTTTCATCACTTCTTTTTTTCCTTCTTCTACCAATAGTCGACAGACAAATGCCGCTGCTTGGATTAGTATCAGTATTATTATTAAACTTTCACTATACATAAGTCGTCGACGTAGTAAGGAAGTATAGAAATATTACATCTTATATCTGTATATACATTGTAGATACACTGTACACTAGGCACACAACATATGTATGGATGAATTTAACCTGGATTTGGATTTTAGATTTCCATTGGTTTTTTCTTGCTTGGTTCACAGGGCATGAAAATTGATTTTCTTCTTCTTCATCACCACTCAACGGGTTTGGTAGTAATTATTAATTGGAAAAATTGTTATTACATGTAACATGCCTCACAGGATGATAATGAGATGAAATCTATCTATGCATCTACACGTAGTATCATCTAAACATGAACCGCAAGGAGAGAGAAGAGAGCTAGTTGACTACGAAACGAGCGACTAATAGGTCGTATGAAAATAGAAAAGGCTTATTATTGTTGTTGTGGAAGTATGCTTAATATGGCTGTAGATAGTTGATAATAACGAGCTTGTTTGTTTGTTGTATATTCATATTATTGGGAATTGAGAATTGGGAATTGGGAATGCGGGTGGAAACTGGAAACAGTTAGTTTAGTCAACCAAAAACACCATGTACGGTTTAGGATGGAGACTCTTCGTCATTAAATTCTGAGGTTACTTTTCCTGTTTACTGTTTAGTCATTTGGGTGGAGAATTGGTGGTAAAAACTAAGGACTAAGGACATAGTTACACAAGGTACATTGTATTGTATGTAGTAGGTACGTGTCTGTGAAAAGGAGACAAGAAACTCGGGGGAGACATTTCATCGTGTGGATAATGGATAATGAACCGAAAACCAAAAGGAATTGGAGGATATTAAACAGGGAATTTGGGAAAATGTATCCACAGTGTACATTGTACATACCATAATATATGAATAAATGGAATGTGTTGCTCATTTAAATATCTATGCACAAAACACACAAGACGTCAGTGCTTTCCCTATACTTGTGTAAATGACAGGGCTTCAGTGAACTAAAATGGAGGAAAAATAAATAATAAAGTACACATGGTTTTATCTACAAAGTTATGCCATATGCAATATGCATGAATCATGAATGAAGTATATCTAATATCCATTATTTAGTACATGTATTGGTATTGGTATTGATATTGGTATTTGGCACGATAGAATTTGTGGAGTACTCAAGTATCGAAATTGATGTGTGTATTGAGTAGCATATAGGTATACGTAGGTTTTTGATCGAACGAAGAGAATTTTGAATTGAGTATGTCCATTCTGTACATATTTAGAAGTATGACGGCGTCAGATCAATGAAATATTTTAGGTGAGGTGCCTTTTGCCGTTCTAAATATATATAAGCAATAACCATTTATGGTCGTACTTCCTAGTCATGTTGAATTGTATCGGTGATGTTTGCACAGTACAGTGTAGTAGTAGTACACCATACAAATACGAATACGAATGTTATTTTGCGATGAATGTTGTATGTGTAGCGAGTAACGAGGATTAGCAACATTAGTGTTAGTGGTTAACTTTATTTCAGTTGACTCGACAAGATTCTCAAATGGCCTCGTCATAATCATGTGTGTCATTGTTATATTGTTATTTTTCATGTGTTAGCTATACATTATACATGTATCAAATTGAGCTACACTGGGCGTTTGTGATATTACAACAATATTACTCAACCTTCTCAGTATTCCAAATAACACCCTTTTTCAATATATACAGTATACAGTCCGTTATCTGTTATGATGTGCATTCGTAGTATTCGTACGATGTATATATAAAACAAAACTAAAACTAAAAACTATTCTGGGTTAGAAAGAGCCTGATTATTTGTGAATGTCATGACGAGATGAAAAGAGGGAGATCAAGTTTATTTATTGTGGGGAGAAAGCAGGAGAAAGTCCCTAGAGAGTAGACATTGGCCATGAAGCATTGTATGTAATACTGTACGTAGTTCGTAGTACGTATTGTGTATACGTACTACGTACATATGATGTAACTTTTTGTTCACTTTTTTTATCCAGTTCATCCTTCAATAAGTTCCCGAGCATTTTGTGTTGTATTTGTAATTTGTACTCATGTCCATACATTTTCTCTGTATGAAAGAAAGGAAGAAATGCATCTGAAACTGATGTTAGAAAATGGATTATGGATAATTGGTTTAAAACGAATCACAATATCGATAAAATTATTAGTTCTCATGTACTTTAATTTGTTATTATGAAATAATCCTGTATAACATATAAATAATAAATAAATATTATATAGTTAATATTTAATACTTAATACTCTAGTTAAGAGTTTGCAGAGTAATTAAATGACTTTTTTATTTATCTACACAGGGCGATTATATTGATTTGACTATCGGAGCAGCTCTTGGGATCAGCACGATGGCTGCTGCTGCTTTAGGAAATACCATTTCCGATGTAGCTGGAATTGCTTCCGCATGGTAAGTGAAAAAATTAATAAGGGAAATAGGAAAAAACCCGTATTGTTTTTGTCTCCTTCAGTTTTTCTTCCATTACTATTGTGGTTTTAGTGTGGGAAAGAAATGGTGTTTGGAAATAAAAAAAATCTTGCCACTTATTTATATCATTTCTTATTTTATTTCAGGTATATTGAGTTTTTCGCAGAGAAAATTGGAATCCGTGATCCAGTTTCAACAATGACATTGGCGCAGCAATCCTCTTGGCCCGTCAGATGGTAAAATCGTATAACATAATATATAATGGTCATTAAACATGGGCTTGCTCTTATATTATTATTATAAACCCACAAGTTGAATGTACAATAATAACTTTGTGCTTATATATGTATGTATTCATTTACAGGTCTTCGAATTTAGGGAGGGCAATTGGTGTTGTAATAGGATGTCTTTTAGGAATGGTACCTCTTATATTTTTACCATCTGCAGAAGAAAAGAAAGAAGCTCTTGCTCTGGCTGCTGCCGCTGCTGCTGCTGCTGCTGCTGCTAATGGTCCATCAAACTCTGAAGAACTGGTCAAATCTAGTAGTAATAGTAAATAATAATAATAAATGGCAGCAAGTCTGCAACTTAGGCACAAAATAAAAAAAGCCTAGTCAACGGTCCAGTCTAATACTAATTATTCAACTACTTCTCTATCAACTCTGTATAACGTTCAGTATTCAGTATAGAGTATAGAGTTTGTTGATTGATTTTTTTAGTCCTGCATGCGTAAAAACATGTATACAAACTTATATATTGTGCTACAACTTGTAGCTTACAAGCGTTTAGTATTTAGTGTGATGTAAAACAAAGGGTTATTAGCTAAATAAGTAAATAGTAAATGCATATAAGAGTTCAGGGAAATAGGATTGTTTTATCATTATAAATTATGAACTTGGATGTAGGATGATTATTTTAAACTGAACTTGACTTTTTGGACTTTATATTCTGTTCCTTCTTTTCCAACTGGAGTTTTATTATTGTTTATGACTGTACATATACCTAAATGTATTTATAAAGCAACGATTTCGTTTTTTATATTATGATTAAGTGAACTTTCTGTATTTACGCAATCAAAAGTTTTATTTTATTATTGACGTTTACACTTTACTCATATATATTAGGTGTTCTAAAGTATTATAATATATCATAGTTACCAATGCTAATGGTTAGAAAATATAGTCTATTTTTTGAGAGAACATTCCTAAAACCCATACTATAAGCAGACCTACTAAAATATCATGTGTACAGTGTACAATCTACAAGTTATACACATGGACAGTTGTTAAGTGAAGAGAGTCCAAAAGATTTACAGCTGATTTATGAATATAAATTGGATTGAGATGGAAATCCATAGTGGAACAATTTAGTAAACTATACTGACTATAATTAAGACGTTTATTAATTTTTAATACACCTTTTTAGAGCTGATTGTTCATTTCATGTACAAAAATGCTTAGTCTAAGTGACCTAATACTTAAAGTAAAGTAAAGTAATACCTTGTACTTATATGTATTGGAAATTAGAATATTAAGTCAGGCCGATTATTGAAAGCTGGAGTAATTTTCGATCATATGTATATTATATTGTTTGTATGGGATGACGAGTTCTTGTTACTTGACAAGTGACAAGCTATAACTAAAAATTAACAATAAATTATGAAATACTTAGAAACGACTACTTAAGTAATGTCATGTACGGTATATGCAGTTGAAGTTTGAAGTCGGATCTAGTACGCAGAATAAAGGTTATACATATAATATATAATATAATTCTTACATTATAAATCGATAGTATATAGTCGTTCAAGAGAATCCGTTCACAATTTACATAGTCTACAAATAGATATTATTTAGCATTCTGCTGGTAATAACTAATTACTGAAAAGTAGTCACAAATAATTTTAAACTGCAGAAGGTAGCTAGGAGTTCTGCAGAACTTATAAAAGTTAAATAAAGGGAATACATTTTTAGTATCTAGTCTGTAGTTTTAGTACTTTGAACATCTAGAATCAGAAGTAGTAAATAATAATAGGTTTAGCCGTTATGCATATCGCATTGTAGATTCCGAAAGACAACGATGACAAAAAAGAAAACTGTATGATGTGAGCGGTACAATCATTTGTGCTTATGATGAAGACTACATGCAAAAGGGGCGACATGGACGATTTTGTAATCTATATTTGTTCATCTTTGGTTTGGTTTGTGTTTGTGTTTGCAGTTTACACAAACATCAAAGAATTTATATAGTCAGAAACTGTAATTCTCCATTCTCCAGCCCAAAACTAGGTAGTACTGCATGCAGAAATTACGAATTACTTGTAATAACCTATGTAAATATGGGAATCATAATATATATATAGGTATGATAAATGACAAGCCCTTTATACGAAATGAGCCTAATTAATATGTTGTAGTACAATAGAAATAATAATCATTGTTGTTGTAATGAGTAATAATATCGGTAGCTGATGGGTAATGTGATACCTACCACACACCTTTTAATGCCTCTTATTTACCTCCTGAAATACTATTGTAGACATCTTTTATGGAGCTAACCATTCGTTGTTATTTGTTATTATACATGAATACTTGTCTAACTGCTAACTAGACTTGACGCCGGAAATTTAAAGTGAACATTTGAAAGATGTACTATGCAATTTTATGCAATATTAACATTATATTGAATATTATATATCCTATATACCATAGATAATATATTATTATTATAGGATTAAAGTTTAAATAGGTAGACAACGTATCCTTATATATGCCTCATCTTGTTACCATTGCCATAATTTTTGAAAAGTAATAATGAACTAATAACTACCAGTTATAGATTAGGTAATAGGAATAAATCTAAATCTATACATGAACGGACTACAAACCTAATATACATAATATACATACAAATGTATGTATGGATTAGAATTTAAAATGATACAATATGCTTACATACCTTATTAATTGTTAATATATATTTTTTTCAATTATGGATTCTTCTGGTTCTTCATGTTGTTGAAGAATATGAAAGAAGAATGAACTCAGTCACTGTGAATCAACACGTAGGCGTAGAAAAAAGATTACAGTAATGTTATAATAATATTAAATATCATTCTCTAGAGTAAAAGTGAGTATTTACGACATTGTATTAAATATGAAATAGTATGGAGTATGGGTCGCATCATTGTAGTTTCAGGTTATAGGTGAAGAACAAACCATAAGTAATTTTTAATTTGTAGATTGTTTCTCTAAGGTTTTGCTTCGTATTATACACAATACACACACAAAACACGAGTAAGAATTTTCCAGCAGTGCACATGATTCTAAATGATTTATTTTCTGAAAAAATATAGCTAAATATATCATGTGATATACTGCCAGAACAAACATAAACTAAATAGTAGCAAACAAAAGTTACACTCCGTCTCATTTCTCGGGTCAACTAAAATTAGAAAAATAGTTGTACTAAGCACTCGCTGTAACATAAGTTATCATAGTAATTCATGAAATACATAGATGCTTATACTCTCAAAATATTTATGTACTTTTACTTTCTAATGATTTGACGTTTCTCTGAGAATCGTTATGTAATTATTTAACCCGAGCGAGAAATGAGAGGAATGAAGAAATGTCACAAGAAAAACTATTATTCAACCCAGAATAAAATAGTTTAGTTTAGGGAGAAACAAAATGCGTGAGCAGTGCTCATAACCTACGCTATTAATTAATTTGTTTAATGTTTAATGCTATTAACATGTTTGCATTTCGGGTTTTCAGTATTTACGACGCGTCTTTTAAAAATTTATAATGTTTTGACAAAGTATGAATTAATATTAATTATTGTTTTTAAACACTTGCTGTATTACACTTGTTACACAGAGATTTAATCACACCGTTTATTTATATAAATTTTAAACCATTGTTATATATAGTTCTGAGAACTATAAAGACGTATGTTATACGACATTAAAACCGATTATTGTGAAAGAACTATAATGTTATGCATTGTTATTGTTTTATGTATTTCTATTTTACCTTGCGGGCATTGAAAAAAAATAAAGATCCTATACATATTTTGTAAAAAAAAAACTTGGCTCACTAACACTAAAATATTCTTTGACATCTATCATAATTTAATACTATGTAAGTATATAGACGGCGTAAATTTGGTGCACATGCTTTCACTATTTTGAGCTTCCAAAGAAAAATGGACGAAAAAAATACAAAAGTTTTCATCTCATACCCGGAGAATGTAATTATTTTTACGTTTCTATTAGCAACAAAGCAGAGTGAAAAAGTACATGGTTTAATATCAGACCTTAAAGTCTGAAAATTCTTCTTTCAATTATTTTTAACTATATAAAGTAGTTCTTATAAAAGGCAGTCTTTGTTTTGACTGTCGTAATTTTTCATCTTGTTGAACGATAGCAAACCATCTGGAGAGATTTACATACTTTTCCTTTTCTTCAAAAGTCAGAGTTTCCTATATAGTTTAAAAGTTAAATGAATTTATTATCATTATTGAGTTGGCCATTTTCAATATTTTAGGTATCATAGCAACGTTAATTTTTAATGAATATAAATACTCACATAAGTCCTATACAGACAGAAGTAAAAGAGGATATCACAAATAGATACCGAGTGACCAGCAAAAAATGTGGTTCGTGTAAGGGCTGCATCTAAATCCTGTAACATTTAAAATTACAATGCATTACAATTTACAATACATCATTGCATTTTATATCGAGTGAATTGACATATATTTAAATAAAGTATCATTCAAATTTTTGACTTGTTGTAAAACTTACAGCAAGAATTTTATGTGACTGAAATCTATTTTGAATGACATTATGACATAAGTAATCAACCCATTGTCGATTGAGAGCACGCTGTTCGGCTGTCAATCCAAGAAACGACTTATAATTTGGGCTAGTTTTTATACTCGAGTTAATTAAATAGAATATCCCTTCAACTTGATCTCCCTTCTTTTTCACATTTATCATCTACAGGAACATAATAATATAATCAAAAACAATTTACTCATATTAAAAAATTCTAGTTTGTAGATGTACAATCGGATAGCAGTTTTGAGGTGCATACTACTTGCACCTAATTTTTTTTTTACATTTTACTTACATGAGTTTCAGGTTGTACATCAATTTCATTCAGAGGAATGTCAAAATATCTTAACACTGCTTTAATATCTTCCACATTATTCCGTTCCCATTCAGGCATCTTGATTGTAAAAGTCCCTCTAAACAAATAATGAAATTAAAATTTATAAACATGCGAGAACACATTATGCTCTTTTATAGCGCAAAGATTTATCAACATTTGTATAACTGTTTACAATGTTTTCTGATTATCAATAGCTTACATATGTACAAAGAAATTAGAAACACTTACGTGACAAGTCCTTCTTTTCTAAATGTTTTAAACCGAAATCCAGAACAACAATTCTAGTTAAAATATTTCCAGATTCCAGATGATTGAAAGTCATTTGAAATGTGCACAATACAGAATATGCCAAGGATGGAGAACTTTTGCATGCCATTTTACACTCAACACAGCAAACAAATCACAAAAAAAATGCACTGATCAAGAAAGGCACTTTTTATACCATTCAAATACGCACAGCAGTTATATTTAGGTTCAAATTGAGTAAATGCTTTGCAGTTTCAACACAAATAGATAACTAATACATATAAATACATAATACATTTATACATAATATATGTTTGTACATGACATAGCAGAGCTTTTATTATCTGCTTCTTATATCTCTCATTTCAGATCTTTGTCTCAAGTCTCAAGCTTGAAAACTTTCTCATTCTCATAATATACATAACAGTGACGTGCACTATTTAATTTTTTTTTTTACTAAACTTAGATCAAGTTATCAGTTAATGTATTTATAGTACGGTTCGAGTAAAGTATGACGCAATAATGCAACAATGTTGATCTCTATTGTCAAACTAATGTGAAATTATCAAGTGTTATCTTTAGTCTGTAAC
The DNA here is from genome assembly GCA_034698265.1 of Sminthurinus aureus. Classification (NCBI taxonomy): domain Eukaryota; kingdom Metazoa; phylum Arthropoda; class Collembola; order Symphypleona; family Katiannidae; genus Sminthurinus; species Sminthurinus aureus. Next base: position 8,252 of record JAQGBH010003391.1, on the reverse strand, counting down.
ATGCCGTACAATGTGTAAAACATAAAACATGAATGCTAAAATTACTGTATTTTAATTATAAACAATTCAAGGATTTTTGTCTTAAACAATAAACAATGCATTTATATATGCATATGTTTTGTGCATGTTTTTTGCATTTCTCATATCCTACGTAGCTTACCGTTCGGATGAATATCAATGAAAATGGCTTAACAACTTACAATTAATATTTTAAATATTACATAAATGCCGCAAACCAGGTTCACATTTTGTAATTACATATTTAAGAGATTTGAAATGGAATTGAATTGAGTTTGATTTAGCAATAACAAAATAAACAAAACATTTGGTCAAAAGCGTTAGATTTTTGATTTTTTTGATTTTTACTTAGTATTTAGTACATGTCAAACATCGAATACAACAATTGTAGCCTAAAAATGAAGAGGAGTTTTAAATTACAAATATTTTAAAATCATGTACAATGTACAATGTACACATTATCAAGGTTCAAGATCAAGAGTATTATATGAAAAAGTATACCAAAATTCTATGGCCTTTGGCATTTGGCCCACAGTGAAGATCCAATGTCCGATGTCTACATATAAAATGCTAGTGTATTTTGTATTTTGTATGAATCATCGTTTTTGACTTGAACTAATTGCAGGTAAAAAAAAACTTTCATTTCAAAATTCAAATGTATTTTGTATTTTGTTTTGTACCAAAAGACGTGTTCATGATTCATGATTTTACATAGGTTTATGAGTTTTGTACCCCTTATCATACAATAAGATCAAGTACAAATGTAAAAAAATTTGCAGTGTCCGACTGTAAACAGCAATTGAATATTATGAATAAAGTAAGTTACATTTTACATTTGTTCATATGTTCGAGATTCAAGATTGGAGAGAAGCAGACAAGCGTATAGTTTTGTACGAGTTTCTTGATTATGATGACACGCTCTGTGCACTTTGCACTCGAATCTCAGCCTGGGTTCAAGGAAGGAGGATTTAATTTTTCATATGTATCTTTTGTTTACCACGGTGTACACTCCACACTGACCCACTGTACTTTCCATTTCAGTCTCTAAATTTACTTTCATATGTGAGTTGCTGTGTGTTTTTTTCAAAAAATCTTGGGTGTGAATTTGGGTTTGGTTTTCATCTGGAATCGGGAATCAATAGTAATTGGTAATCACCAGTACTAATAAGTGGACAAGTTTTTAGAGCTTCTTTTATAAGTTATAAGTAATAAATCATTTGAAAGTTAAAAGTTACAAATCACTGTAAAAATAAATGACTACAAAAAAGGTCTATAAAACTTGAAGAATGAAACAAAATGGTGTTAGTCCTTGGCATGTTTTTGATTAATGCCTTGTGTGCTTTTGTACCATGTCAGAGACTGTACGATCCTCCAGTTCCAGTGCCACCTGACAAATCTACAAATCCAAATATTCAACAAATTCAGAATACACCGTTTGAAAACTTTATACAAGATGATGAAAAGACAGTGAATAATAAAAATAACAAGCAGAACAACCATGAGAATCATCAGTATTTTGATCCAGAGGAAAATCCAGTAGTTGAGACAAAAAATGGATTTGTGCGAGGGTTTCGTATGCAGACGATACGGGCAAGGAAGATTTATGCCTTCACAGCAATTCCATATGCAGAACCACCACTCGGTCATCTTCGATACAGAGTATACTCAAAATTCCAAAATTCAATCTTTTTCATTACAATATTTCTCGCTCTCAGGAGCAAATCAGAGGAAAATCAAATCTAGTAATAAATTACATGTATGTGTTTAGTGTTTAGCAACATGCTTTGATCTTTGATTGACTCTACTTTTTTCTTGTTGTGTTTATATAGCCACCAGTGCCAAAAAAGAATTGGACAGATATTTATGATGCTACGAAGACAGCTCCATTTTGTCTTCAAATCAGTGCCCTTCAACAGCTTAGAATAATTGGGTCAGAATCCTGTTTGTTTCTCAATGTATACACACCAAAATTACCCAAACCGGGCCGAAAGGAACCTAAAATACCTGTTCTTATCTACATACACGGAGGTAACTACACGGTTTAGTGTTTAGTCTTTGGCCATAGCTAATAAATGAACAATACAGTTTGCCAATTAAAGTGTGGGTTTGTATTCCAATTTACACATGTACATGGGATCTGTTAATTTTCAGGCTCGTTTGCATTTAGTAGTGGTGCGATTTTCGGGCCGGCATATTTACTGGACAGAGAAGTTATTCTCGTGACTTTAAACTATCGACTCTCGTCAATGGGTATACATTTTACACACATGTTCTAAGCTCTATTCTAATTATGATAACCACGTATTTTTATTAATGTTCTGGTATGTAATATACGTGTGTGTAAACTCAGGATTCCTTTCAACCGGAGATGATTCTGCTTCTGGGAATTGGGGACTTAAGGATCAAAATTTAGCGATGCGTTGGGTCCAGAAAAACATCAGTAAACTAAATCTAATTTCTGAAAGTTTCAAGTGTTTGAATGCTAAAATATAATAAATCGTGTTTTAAATAAAACGTAAAACATTCTATAGTGTGATCTAAGATCTAACAACTTTTTACATAGGGTTTTTTGGAGGTAACCCGGGAAAAGTGACCATAATGGGCCAATCAGCTGGAGCCGTCTCAGTTCATCTTCATATGTTGAGTAATCTCAGTCGAGGTATGGGTTCTTCACTCTGACTCTGATATTATGCCTTGATGCATAATGAGTTATTCATTTTCGTTTCTTTGTTTCCCCTTAGTTTTCATTTTCCTTAATTTTTTACAGCAAAGTTGATGTTTTAAATATTTTCTATGTTTGTATAAAAGGGCTATTCCATCGTGCCATCTCAGAAAGTGGGTCAGCTTTCTGTTTTTGGGGAGTACGTCAGGACTCCATCGATTACACATACAGGTCAGTTTTTGACCTCTGGAGGTCATTTGGATGCTTGAAATTGACCATGTTCAATTTCCTTCCTTTAAATTAAAAGATGCACAAAATATGATGCTGATTATTATTGTATTGTAACCAAGCGTATTGTTGTTCTGTTATAGACTTGCTGGTAGACTTCGTTGTCCTGTGAATGATTCCAGACTTACTGTTGAATGTCTACGGCGGACTGATGCACATCTCATTGCATATCAAGAAGCTACACTTCCTGTACACAAATTTTTAACATTATTCATAGTCATAGTCGTATATAGTATTTTATCTACTCGTGTCTTCAGAAAATACGATGCAGATTTTAATTTCAATTAATTTTTTTTATAGGAATTTACACTTTTTCCTGGCATCTTTTTCGGTCCTGTTGTTGAATTCCCAGGACCTGGTGCATTTTTAGAAGACTCACCAACAGAACTTTATGCTCGTAAAGAAATTGCAAATCCTGTTCCATGGATCAACGGATTTTTATCTGTAGAAGGGAACGGATTAGCCTTTTGTAAGGAATCAAAAATCAAAACATTCAACTACGATAAGCTAATTTTACCCTTTTCACTTTGAACAAAGACTAAGTAGTGGTTTTTATTTTATTTTCTTATTTGCACAGTGACTTATTTGTATCCACGGGTCATTCAAGAAGTGGATGCGCGATGGACTGAATTAGCTCATTTAGTTTTGGACATTCGGAGAGAAGGAAACGTTCGTCTTGTTTCGGAAGCTGTCTCGGCCATACGACAATTTTACTTGGGCAATGCACCCATCAGTTTTTACACGCGACGTCAACTTGCAGATGTATATAAGTTTGCTTAGTTTACTCTTTACTCATTTTCTCAAGTATTTAAATAAAAATCTAGACTCTACAGTAGAGTATACTCGGACTCTGAGAACAAAACTGATGAATTATTGTTTGTTTTTTAAAAAGATGTACGGTGACAGATTAATTACGACTGGAGTTCATCGAGCACTTCAGTGGCATTCAACAGTTGCTCCGACATATGGATATTTTTTTAACTATTCGGGACGATACAGTACAGCTGACAGCTTTGGACTCAATAATGTTGATTGGGGTATGGAAAATGGAAAATAGAAAATGGAAAAAGTAAAGCTACTTCTGGGCTTTTATGAATTACGAATCAAAAATCGAATGATTGTAACTTATCTTTAATTCTGTAGGAATTTCCCATGATGATGAATTGATGTATCTAATGAATAGTACAACATATCAAGCGCTCAAAGTTGGAGATCCAGAGTATGAAATGTCCGAGTTTCTCATCAACATTTGGGTCAATTTTGCCACAAAAGGGTACAAAAAAATCAAAATCATTCATGTAGAATCAAATAAATACTCCATTCAAAATATAGATGCAAGTTACTCTACATGTAATTTCTAACAATCTGAAATCCGGATTGTCTCTATTTGTACACAGGAAACCAACTTATACAATAGAGGATCGAGAGACTGGTCGAGAGGAGGATTTTGAATTTTGGACTCCGGTGAAAAATATGAGTAATGTGGAACTTGTTCGAATTGATGGAGATTTTCCAGTGATGATTAAACAGCCATATATGAACCGTTTAAAATTTTGGGAAAATTTGGGTTTAACTAGTGATAGTGTGGTTGATGGAGCGTTTGCTTCAAAAGTTCCGCAGCGTCATAAAATTATGCCTTGGCCCAGACCCCAAAAAACGTTGTCCCTCCCAAAACATCCATTTGATTATCCTCAGCAACATCACCATCAACCGCCATTTCCTACAGTTTAACATTTGCCTTGAAGTTGTTGTGCATTTATATTTGTATTTGTATTTGTATTTGTATTGTATAAACAATGCACTGATATCTACAAATGACAATAATATTTTTTGATCTCATTAATGTTTGTACATATGCAGAAGGTGCAATGTACAAATATAGGATATATTTACGTTTGAAAACCCTTATATAATTATTTATTATCTATTTTATTCGTAAATAGTAAATAGAGTATGTTTTTTTTTATTTAACAAGCTCTTTTATAATTTATAGTTTATAATGAGTCAGGATGTTTTGGTCAAAAAAGTTACATGTCAGATCACACAAATCCAGATTTGCAATGACAAATAAAAGTTGCTCCACTTGTTATAGTTTATTTAAATTATGAATTACAGCGTGCAATTTGCAGGTAGAGGAAAATGAAAAATAAAAATCCTGATTTTTATACTTTTGAAGCTAACAAAATAAGATAGAGAGTATAGAGACCATTTAATTCATTTTTACACCCTTTTTCACGCCGTTTCAGTGTTGTCGCCTCCCTTGTCGTTGTTCTAACAGCCATGTTAATTTTATGCAGATGTCCAAAAATCCAACACGTAATATGTGAACAATCACACGTTGACGTTTGATTGTTCACGTATTTTCATAATTCATTATTCATTATACAGAAGATGCTTATGCGTGTAGTGTGTAGTGTGTGTGTGTGTGTGTGTGTGTATGCGTTACGCGTGTGTAGAAAAATAATCAGGTAAAATCCTGAGTCCTCCACAATCCACAACATAACGTTTGCCTTTTGCACTGTGTACAATGTACAAAATAGTGCAATAGATGTTATTCATTCAGTACATATGTCACGTTTTTCATCTGTGTATTTTGTAGTCTTCAGTACACAGTACACAGTGTGTAGTGTAAGAGTGCTGATTGTATATATTATACTGACATGTATGCAAATGTTAAGTGTTGTTAAATTTGCTTTTAAAATGTAATTCTTGTTACTTGTACTTGTGCAAATTGAACAAGAATTTTCATCAATTTCATCATTTCCAACTCAAAGAACAAAGAACCAACGAGCGTGTAAAAAAGTAAGAATGAAGAGGTAACATGATAGGAAACATGATGATTATACACTTGATGAGCACTTCAAGCTCCAATAAAATTACATGCTACACACTACACACCACACTCATAGTTGATATAGTGGATGCATACAATATAAAATATACAATCATAGTAAATAAGACTGAGGGATATCTGTAAACTGCATACTGTGTACTGTGTCAGATGTATAATGAATAACGCACAACGAACAGCATATGAATGTCACCAATTTGACTATTTTTTTCATTTTTATTGAACATGTCCATTGATTCATTGATTGTAAATTAAAAATCGAATAAACCCCGTCAATACACTGATGTAAACACCAATAAAACCAATAAAAATAATTGTCACATGAAGTGAGCGACAACTTTTATAACTTATTTTTATATCTCAATTGTCCATAGCCCACCTTGTCATCACAACATACAAATAAAGAGCAAACAAAAATCAAATACCTACAGCACAACACAACACAACATACAACATACATGTACGTGAATAAACTGTTAAAATGTATGTACACAATATTTAAATAGCCAACATAAAGTTCAAGTTCTGTCATCAGTTGAGGTACTGAGAAATAAGTAGTAGTAGTAGTAGTACATTTCTCGGTGCTTTGTTTTATTTTACTTTTTCTTGGTCTGGATTTGTTTGTCTTTGGCATTCAACAAATGTCAATGCTGAAAAGAACAGCAAAGCATAATTTTTTATTTATTTATTTATTGTTCCAATGGCAGACAACACAAGGTCCATGAAAAGTAAAACTAGTTCGTTTTTTGAGTTTTCAACAAAAGTTAACAAAAACTCAACTACACAGTACAATAATCAAGTCAAAATTCCGAAAAACAATTCAAATATGCAACGATTAAAACACAAACAATAATTAATAGTTGCGTTGTATAACGAATCAACTTCTTGGGCTTTGTCTTACAGTATCTACAATCTACATCTATCAATATTGTGTATACATATGTATGCATGGTATATCTACATTTATTGTGGATCTAACCTCGTCACTGATCTATGTCTTGATTTCTTGCTGAATACATGAGCGTGATAATCACACTTTGTGAACACATAAAATCGAAACTTAAAAACAAGGCAAAGAGGATGAATCGTTTTGACACTTTCAAGAACCATTTGAATCTTCTGAATCTTGAGTAATATCAGTAATTGGAACAACTAAATTAGGAAAATGTGCACAAAAATTAAAACTTCTAATAATAATAATAATAATTAAAAGATTCCTACGTGACCAGAAAATTAAAATGAGAGGCATTTTGATCTTGAATCTCTAATTCTGGGACAGAATAAAGATGAAAAAAGGTGAAAAACGCCGATGCTTAATATTTACGATGGAATATGGAATAATGGAGATCATGTTCAAAATTGGAAAAAAAACAGAAAAAATGTGATGGCTTACGTTATTGGTTACTTGGTATACTTGCTTAACAAATGAAGCTCCATGCCACAGTCAACTCTTCTTCTTGGCTCTTGTAACCCTTAACACACTCTCAACAATCCAAAGGTGTAAACAGTAAACAGTATACGTGAAAAAAGCATGTAATGCTCATTTTTAATTTGACAGTCCGCATTAGCTTTTTAGACCTACTTATCTCTTATCTGGCTCATTTTTCATTTAACAAAGGTCATTTGAACAAATAAATGACCTTCCACAAATGTCCAATACACTTTTGCTTATTGAAACAAGTGACACTTTTCTGTTTTTTTGTGCTTTTACTGAATTATTATGAATTATTGCATTATTTTTATGTGATGATTTAAGTTAAGTATGTTTTTCAGTGGAAGTTTTTTGCAATGTCCAATAAGATACAAGTTACTAGTACCATATACATGTGGGACATGAGACATTATCATTGGAATGTGATTTGTTTTGAACAGTTTGTAGAAACTGAAAAATTTGCATCATACATACGAAAAGCTAGAAAAACTGATAACACAGACAATATGCACTCTAAGTCTTCAACTAATGTGGTAGCACTTATCAAATGACAAATGACACCTTAACAAAACAAAGGAAAAAAATTGGATTGTATAGTGGAATCCTGAAGGCATCTGTATTTTGTTTATCCATCTGTTTAAGCCATCCCCTTAGAATTGACATCAATTATGTATAAACCGCTTTTCAGGTATTATGTATTGTACACAGATGAGCATTATTCACATTCCACAGTATTATTATTACATAATGATGAGCATTATGTACAATTTAGAATAGTTTATGACTTTTCTGAGTTTTGACTTTTGACTTTTGAGTCTTCTGATTTGTCTTAACAAGTAACTCTCCGTACAATTTAAAATGCGTGTACTTAATGCTTAATGTAAACAAAAGTACAGTAGAAAAAAATGCTCTTTTGTGTCTTATTAGAGAGTTAGGGGAAAGAGCCTTCGCTCAAGGCAGCCTTCAGAAATTTGAATTTGATCCTTGGAAACTGCAATCTG